>JAOYMZ010041416.1:0-15185 GCA_025802335.1 Pinguicula primuliflora | reverse complement strand
ATTTATTATTTAATTAATATTTAATAAAAAAGTATGATAAAATAAATTATAAAATAATAATAATAAAATTGTAGGGGTGGAAATTTCCTTCTATGGTTGTGGGATATGGATGATAGATAAGAGAGAGAAAATATGGAAGATAGATTGGAGAGAGAAAAGTGGATTGATTTGATAAGTATAGCTAAAAAGGGAGGAAACTTCCATCATGATTGCGGACAGCCTTATGGAAACTCATCCTCAAATGTCTAAGAAAGCTTCAAAAGAGATTCCTATGGTCTCTCATTTAGCATATGCCAATGATGTGATTATCTTTGCTAGTGGTACAAAGGTAGCTTTGGATAGAGTATTGAAATCTCTCCATGAATATGAAGTTTGCTCGGGACAACTATTGAACATCCACAAAAGTGGTCTTATTGCCTCTAAGTGTCTATCTTCTACAAGATTGAATCTTCTCAAGGTATGAACCAGATTTTAACTTTGCTCTCTTCCTACCAACTATCTTGGAGTTCCTTTATATCAAGGCCAAAAAAGAGGAGAGATTTTCTTATCACTCTTTCACAAGATCAAGGTAAGGTTGGATGGATGAAGCTCTTCATACTTATCAAGCGGTGGGAGGTTGACCCTAATCTCTCATGTTCTATTTAGCATGGCTATTCATCAATTGATGATTATGAAACCTACTCAATACATTATTGAGAAAATTGAGGGGATATTTTCGGATTTCTTTTTTGTTATTAATATTATTTATGTATTCATCTATTTATTTATTTTATTTTATATTATTATTATTAATTTTTTTGTACTCTATTATTATTATTATTTTATTTTTATTTTGTCGAGATGAGGGTCTATACGGAAACAATCTCCTCATCTTGTGAAAGGTGGGGGTATGATTGCGTACATCCTACCCTCCCCAGACCCTGCCTATGGGCAGGATCTACTGGGTATGTTTGGTTTGGTTTGGTTAGAGAAGGGAAGAAGAAGTTGCTTTGGAGATCTTGGAAGAACATTTGTCTTCCAAAATCCGAAGGTGGACTTGGATTGAGGAGGCTCAATGATATCTTACTTGCCTTTGGAATGAAACTTTGGTGGAACATGAGAAAAGGAGAGAACTTGTGGGTTCAATACATGCTCAAACTGAAAATTGGGCATTTAACCAATATTTGGCAACCTATCTTCAGAATGAGTACATGCAATCTGTTGTAGATAAGTTTAATGCACAAGATGCTGATATCCAGTTAGATGCAGATCAATGTGTTGCTGCAGAGGCACCGCAGGAACAAGACACAACAGAAGTTTCTGAAGAAGTGATTACGAAATCACACCTGCCTGAAATTGAGTTGTCTGGTTCTAAAACTCAGTTGCAAATGGTTGGTTCTGCTAAAGAGGCCGCAGAACACGCTATAGTACATCCTGCTGAAGAGTCTGCAAAACCTGCTGCAGTACACCTTGCTGAAGAGGTTGCAGAACCTTTAGACATCATATGAGTTGCAAACTCAGCAGCAACACTAGTAGCTACAGATTTTAAAGCTGAAAAGGATCGACAAGTCCCCTTAGGAAAACCAGTTGCAAAATGTTTTGAGTCGCTTGACACTCACATGGAGATGTTGGAAAATGACATCAGGGACATACTTCACGTTGGATTGGCAGACTCACTGAACGAACTGATGTGAGATAGGGCCGCAGCGGAACCCTAGGTTGATGCAGAAGAGGAATTGCTGCTCGGTGATGATGAGAAGTAATAAGAGACATAAACTGGGGTTAAAGAGTCAGAACCAGCAGAAAGCCAAGCAGCAGGAGGAAGCGGATGCCAATTTGCAGCAAAACGGATTGTTGGAAGCATCACAAGTATTGTCTCACTGTACATTTACCCCCCAGAAAACAGTAGAAAAAGTTAAGAAATGGCAGCCTGGTAACACATCTACTGCTGATGAGCAGCGTTCCCCAGTCAGCAGCCCAACAATGAGAAATCACAGGAAGAGTTGGGCTGACCAGGTTAAGGAGGAAGAGAATATACAAGCCCCTCCTCATCACGAGTTGAGCGAGCACCTTGAACTAAGGGTGCATTCTTGTGAGAAGAAAATCAGTCCGAGACGCAGCGAGCGCAATTGCAAAAAAAAGCACTATTCTCATGCTTAGTTTTTGTGATTATACATTTCATGACTATACTCACTTTTGGGACTAGTTTGTATAATCAATTTTGAGATAAATAAAATCAAAATTTGAATTTAAAAAAAAACATACTCAAGTACCTTCAATAAAAAAAATTCTTTCTCCTAGAGCACTAGGGAGATTTCAAAACCGTGCCCGCTCAAGTGATGGGTATTGATGCACCGGCGCCTAAGCCCCCACAACCACCCAAGCTCACCATAGCAGCTACCCCATTTCCGGCTGGCTACACATGGTCGACTGAGGAGAGACGGCCAGTACCAATTCTAGTCTCGACAGCACCCTCCGACAAGAACGACTTCCATACAGGCAAGGAAATACCAGAGATCGTTCAACCTCCAAACAGCCTCAGGAATTTGGACGGGAGCCACTCTCATCCCACTGTCCCAGCAAGTGAGAGGAAACCGATTCAGAAGATGAAAGCCCCTCCATGCAGATTCTTAAATACAAGAATGCAGAAGCTGCAAGCCATCTCAAACCCTTATCACTTCACAAATTTCCCATTATCCTGGCAAGAACATAAATAATTGAAGTTTTTTCTGCTTATGGTGTAATTCTGGATCTACATCTGCCAAAAATTACCAACAGAATTGGTCGCAAATATGGATTCATCAGGTACCCCAAATCTCATAACTCCAACATGTTGCTATTTCAGCTCAATGAGATTTAGATAGGCAAAGGAACTGATGGTTCAAATGTGGATGATACTGCAATCTCCCCTTCAATGAAATCTGAACTAATAGCTGCAGTAGATAAGATTCATGATCAATCAGAGCCTAATGCAGATTTATGGCTAAACACTTGTTTGATTGGCAATCCGGTACCCTTCCTAGATGTTTCTGGGTAAGCCGGCCAGGATTGTGTGGGTACGAATTCTAGGAATTCCGATTCTATTTTGGGACAAAAACCTGTTCATGGCTCTAGCAGAGAATCTTGGAGAATTGATCTCTTGATGCAGTGTACGAGAAGTCGAAAATCGGTGATGGATCGGTTCCTGGCCGCTCAGCGACTCAGCTGACTAGTCGGTCGACAAAACCAGCAAACATTTTTTTTCGCATCAGTTTCATGAAGTATTGAAGAGTGAAGACTGAACAGTGAACACTGAACTGAAGTATGTAGACAAAGACACTAGAGAAGACTTGCACTGCAGCTCCTTTCAGCAAATATTTGCAGTTTGTTTGATATCAGTGACTCACATGACATCACATGTCATTACAGTAAGTAGTAACAGAAATATATTAACAGAAGTCAGAAAGACAACTTGCCGCTTAGCATAGCATAGCTACTCCATCATCAGTCATCACATGTCATTACAGTAACAAAAATTCATTAACAGAAACGAAATACAACTTGCAGCTTAGCATAGCCACTCCATCATCAGTCATCACATGTCATTACAGTAACAAAAATTCATTAATAGAAACGAAATACAACTTGCAGCTTAGCATAGCTACTCCATCATCACTCATCACATGTCATTACAGTAACAAAAATTCATTAACAGAAACGAAATACAGCTTGCAGCTTAGCATAGCTACTCCCTCAGCACATGTCAAAAGAAAACAGTTTGTTACAGAATGGAGGAAGGATCTGCTAGTAAAGAGTGAATAGTAAGCAACACAGTTCAAGACTTCAAGTTCATTAACAGAAAACAACCGAAATGGTTATTAACCAGTAACAGAAATGAGAAAATACCTTCATTAATCTAACGTTCAGTAATCTCCATAGCTAGTCCTTCTCCTTCATCGCCAGCCTCACTGTCATTGTCCTTGTCAGTATCAGGCTCAGGTTCCGACTCAAACTCATCATCATCCAGATCCCGAATTATTTCAGGGATCACAGTGTCTTCTTCATCATCTTCTTTAGTAGGAATAGGATTAGGAAGGGGAACAATCCATGCCTGGGCAAATCTGGAATCATAATCTGACACTAAGATATCGATCTCCTTATCCTTTTCCTTATTCATCCTCTTCTTATTGTTCTTGAGAAGTCGATTGTTGAATTGGTAATAGACAAGACTGTTCAACCTTGAAGTCTCAAGTCTATTTCTTTTCTTCGTATGTATCTGTCAATGAAATCAAACAAGTGACATATTCAAAAAACCAGATTGAAAAATCAGATTCAAAAATCAATAAAACAGATTGAAAAAACAAAAAAACAGACTGAAAAATGAGATTGAAAAATCAGATTCAAAAATCAATAAAACAGATTGAAAAAACTAAAAGACAGATTGAAAAATCAGATTGAAAATCAAAAACCAAACAACAGAAAACAGAATTCGCTTACTCCTTCGAATGTACTCCAATTTCGTTCACATCCCGAGGCACTTGAGGTCAGAGAGAGGATCTTCATTGCCATAGATCTCAAATGTGGTGTCTTTAATCCATTGTGATCCCACCAATAAACTATTGACATACAAAATATATATTAATCTTACAAACATAATAAACTTATAGTAAATAAATCAATTATTCATTACCTGGATCATACGAATCTGATTCAAGAAATTCCAATGCAAACGAAGAACCAAACTTGCTCTGTTTTAGTTTATACATCTTCATCTCCTCGTTCACTATCTTATTCTGCAAACCAGTATCTCCGAGAAAAAAATGATAAACACATTCTTCCAATGCATCCACCAATAAGCTCTCTTCGTCATTATGAATGACATCGTTATACCAATAGAATGGGTTTAAAAAATAAGCCGTCAAATGCAAAGAAGTGTCTATACGGTCTTTCCCCTTTTCATCAATGATCTTCATAACTTTCTCGTAAGATGAACCTTCATTTGTGTTAAACACACCTCTCATCTCTTGCTTTTCCCTCTTCAGTTCTCCGTACACAAATCCCATTGCCGGTTTAATATCACCGTCAACAAGCCGAAGCAGCTTCACAAGGGGACCAAACACCTTCAAGCACTTAGCTACCCCGTGCTAAAAACCAGAATTAAGGACAATATCTCTTACTTGCCTCCCCTTCTCATCGGTAGACCATTTGGATTTATCCCACTCAGAACTAGAAAACATCGTGGACAAAGCATCCTTCTTCTCCGTTAAACTTTGCAAAGTCAAGAAATTGGTAGCAAATCTAGTGACTCCAGGTCTCACAATATCCCTCTTACAAGTATTATCTCCTCATCATTGCTAAAGTGCTATGGTGGGCATAAATGAAAACGCCAAGAAATTTAGCACTGTCAATGATAGTCTTAAATCAGGTTTCCTTTCCGATGCCTACAAGCATTAGATTGATGGTATGAGTAGCACAAGACGTTCAAAACATATGAGGTCTTTTCTGAAGCAACAACGTCTTTGCACCCATATTATTGGAAGTATTATCAGATACCACCTGAATAATTTTCTCTTGGCCAATCTGGTCAATAGCCTTGTCAACATACCTTAATGGCATCAAAAACAGAATATAAATTCAGATCTATGAGTTCATGTAATCAACAGAATAAAAATTCTGTCCTATGGGTTCATGGAATCAACAGAATATAAATTCTGTTTAAAAAAAACAGAATGGATATAAATTCATGAAAAAAACAGAATGAATATAAATTCATGAAGAAAAAAACAAAATTGATATAAATTAAGGAAAAAAAACAGAAAGGATATAAATTCTTACTGAAAAATATATTGTCCGGTATGAGATTCTCCTTTAGTGTCCTTGGACAACAAAAAAGTTATGCCTAACCTGCAAAGATTAAATTTTAATTGATTAACACAATAACACATGTAAGTAATAATTAATATTCAGATCAGAATAGTATAAATACCTGCAATTAATACAAATATTCATGATACTTCTGCTTTTTCTATCAGTCCATGTATCCGTCATTATAGAACAACCATTTTTATCTCATTCTTCTTCCTGTTTCTTCACCAATTCTTTTGTCACGTCCACTAACTTCTTTAGCAACGTCTCTCTCAATAACCATTGACTTGGTGGACGATAACCGGGTCCAAACTGTCCGACTGCTTCCACGAATGCTAAGAAATCTTCATTATCCACAGCGTTAAATGGGATTGCATGTGAATAAATCCAATGAGCTGCCCGCATATGTACCTTCTCCACTTTTTCCTTGAACAATTGTTCATTCAAATTTTGTTGCCGTAAGTTACTGGTTGAAGGACCACCACTACTAACCACACTAGCATATCTATCCAAAGGACCAATAGTACGTGGCCTCTTCCCTTGCTCCAGTACCTGACAATCGTCATGCTCCTCCATTTCATCATAGAGATCTTCCATTCGTACTCTTTCTCTAACCTCTTCTTCACGGCTTACTTTTTCTGTTTTCTTTTTTTTGGCCCCATCAAGTGCTTCCTTACATAGTTTTATTGCTTCTTCAGTTGCCTTTGGACATTTGGCAATATCCCCGATTATCCCGGCAATGTGCTTTTTTAACCTTGATATTCCACACTTGTAGGATTTGTTACATAACAAGCATTGAAGACGATCTTTGTCTAACACCCGAGCATAGTTCCAACCAATATCTTTTGTCTTAGTACTAGAAGAACATGTTGATGCTTGAGTTTGAGATGGATGAGAAGAAATTAATTAATCAATGATGATAATTTGAAGAACATATCATTCTGAAAAATAGAAAGGATTCTGAAAAATAGAAAGGAATGATTTTTCCATATAAATACTCATGTCAACGTATATAACTACGGCTAAGAAAGGAATGAACTTGCTCACTTTATCAGAGAATGTGGGTGGATTAACCTGATCATTTATGCACCAAACTGATAGAGTTCAGCTTTAAAATTACTTACATAGCGTTTGTAATTGTGTGGAATATATTAATCTAGTCTCGTATCCTCCGATTCTAACTCATGATATGTAATTGTACCGTGAAAATCTGAAGAATATATCATAAGTAAAAATCCCGCGAACATATCATTCTGAAAATCAACAGAACATACTCAAAATGCCAAAAATCTACACTCTTACCATTAGGAACAATCCCGCGACATTTTATGCTGCCAACGGAATCAACAGAACATATCATTCTGAAAATCAAATTTATATTGCCAAAAATGATGACGAATTGATAAGTAAAAATCTAAACTGACATTTTATCAAACACTTTGAATGCATATACTGTTAACCCTACTCAAATCAAATAACATAACATAACAAGAAACATTCTTACCATTAGGAACAATCCCGCGAGTTTGAGAAATGAGGAGAATTGAGCGAGTTTCAGAATCAGAAATGTGAAGAGCAGAGTGAAGAATCCGACTACGGTTCGTACTTGTTTTGAAATTGAAAGAATGCAGTGCAAGTGAAATGAAACTGTGAACAAGACTTACAACTTACAAGAGTGGCCGACTTCTCGAACCATGGTTGATTTACTTATTTTTTTATTTCAAATATTGGTGTACCAAATGGAATGAACTTTTGTTGGTAGGATCCAAATGGAGTGAACTAAATCACAAATTATACGAGTTGAAGGTAAGATTAGCCCTTGCTTGCTGTGTAATTGAATTTTGTAGGGCTTGACCAATACGGACATTTCACAATTGATAAAAAAATTTGATTTTGGCAACATCCTAAAAATAACTATAGTCCATTTTAATGAGATATAACTTCAAATTGTAATATTAGTTATCGGTGTGCGAGGATTATAACACTGATAACCCTTTTGATGGCCCACATACCCCACAAATACACATTTTCGGCACAAGCATCAAATTTGGATCTTTGAACTTTCGGCACATGAACATATACAGTACACCCAAAAACTCGCGGAGTTAAAGACATAGAAGGAGGAACACTAGTTAAATCAGATAAAGTTTGAATTGGGATATGAAATTTCAAGATCTGAGTAGGTAGTGATTTGCCAAATATACTGAGGTAGCAACTGCTTTAGGCAAAAAAGTTGGGGGAACATGAGATTCAAGTATCAATGCACGAGTTATTTCGAGTAGAAATCTATTTTTTCTCTCAGCGATTCCATTTTGCTCAGGAGAATGAACACACGAGGTTTGATGCAGAACACCTTTTTGCAGAACAAAAAGATTTCATTTGGTGGCTCACAAACTCACCCTATTGTCAGATCGAAGAATCTGAATCTTTTTGTTGAACTAGGTGTCAATCATGCGATAAAATTGGACAAACTTGTCGAAAACCTCAGATTTATTTTGTAATAAGTAAACCCATGTCATACGAGAATAATCATCAATAAACAGAACGAAATAATGAAGTCCCTGCCCCCAATAATAAGAGCTGGGCTCCAAACGTCAGAATGTACTAATGCAAAAGGACTCTGAACTCGAGTATGTTTTGACAAGAATGGTTGCCAATGACTCTTTGCCAAAATGCAAGTTTTATAATTAAAAGGAATTTTTGAAAGCTTAGAAAATAAATGACGAAGGTAGGAGTGAGAAGGGTGACCCAGACGACGATGCCACAGCCAGCTTTGGGAGTCTAGTGTTTCACGAGTGAGGAGTGTCCTTCGTTCCGAAGCAACTTCATCAACATAATAAAGGTCGTCCTGTTCAGTGCCACGCTCAATGATTTTCCTCGAACGGATATCCTGAAAAAATACAAAATGTCGAGTATAACATCGCCACACAATTCAATTTCTTCAAAATGTGAATTATGGACAACAACTTATAAGATAACGACATAACATATAAGCATTTTGACAATCTCATCGAAGGAGAAATCTGAATAATTCTTGCACCCTTCACTAGAGCGAAAGCACCAATCACCGTTTGAACACTTTTTTTTTTGTGTTTTCTGTATTTCAATAATGTCAAAAATATCATACGTAATTGTATCAGTTGCTTCACAATCAAAAATTCATTCGGAATTTTTTCTAGGTCCGGATTCCTTCGTGGAATTCACACGGGCCATACCATAACGGGCCTTAGGCCCAACAGCAGCGACAGAAAAATAGTTAGAAGCGGAACAATTATTCTTGGGCCCAATTTCAGCACAAATGTCCTGCCCAATATCCTGTATGTCATCATTTTTTTACCAAAACACCCCTCAGTAAAGAATCTTGCATTTGTAATCAAAGGATTTTTTCGTAACTTTACCTCCTTTCAGCATAATATATTACCTGGCTTGCGGGTTCCCAAATCATGAACTCGGGTCTCAATCGGTTCGATTTAGATCCCTTCTTCTTTGCGATTCCAACCGCGGCTCACGTTCGCTATTGTGATTCTGGTTCATCTGAGCATTCAGCCTCTGGTGAGTGATGGCCCCCGACAGAAATGGCTACCCGATCGCCTCTCCGACCGTGTCCTGCTCGACCGCCTCTTCTACCGCCACGATTCGAGCCCTGGTACCTCCGATTCAGTTTGTAGCAATCCTTTTTATAGTAGCCAAATATCTGGCAATGGTCGCAGAACGGGCGTCGATATGATGAATTGCTGCTAAAACGAGTTGATTCTGACCGATTGTCTCCTAAGTGTGTAATGATCGGGATGGATACGCTGCTAGTTGATCTTGTATTGCGGCGGCTATCGATTCCAGATCCATAAGTAATGAGTCCCGCACTAATTTCTCCTGATGATGCGGTGTTCGAACCGCTAGAGGCCACGATGGAGGATGATTTCCAAATCTGACATCTTGCGGCTTCCTATCGAACCGTCGCATATGCAACATCGACTGAGGGAAGGGGTGATTCTTTTAGAACATTTCGGGTGATTGGTTCATACTCTGTGTTCAATCCTGCGAGAAATTTGAACAGTCGATGCTCGGATTGGATCTGATTGTGTTCATTGATATCCTCAACACACTTTATAGAATTCGGCCGACGCCGATCGATCTCTGTCCACAATGAATTGCACCTAGAACAATATTCTTCCAGTTAGAGTGTCCCTTTAACGATTCTATCAGCCTTTGTTACTAGATCAAATATCTGGAGTGAATCTTCGTGTCCAGAATTGAAGGTTATGACCAAGATTTTCCACAATTCATATGAATTGGGATAGTAAATAAATTGGTTTACCAGACGTCTCTCTATAGATCTGGTAATCCATGTAAACACTTGCACATCTTGCTGCCTCCACACAGTTCATTGAGGATCATCCTTTCTCGTTTCTTTGGCATCGCCAGAGATGTAATCCAGACGTCCCTTTCCAATGATGGCCAACTCCATCATCCCAGCCCATAACACATAGTTGTTGCCATCTAACTTGATGTCAATGATGACCGGAGCCTTTTCTCCTTTTTCGGATTTGTAGCCCTCCGTCTGAGACAAACTGTGAGTCTGCATATATTGAGTAAACTGCTTTGACAGAAAACTATCGAGTTCGGCTTGAGGGATGATGATGCTCTTCTCCTCAGCCATAGTCACGATCTATGCCGGAAAATTCTACACACGATAGATGATGAGACAGAATTAACACTGCTCCGATACCATGAAAACGTGAAGAAATGTAAAATGAGAGACAAAGATTTTTACGTGGTTCGGCAAATTGCCTACTCCATGGGAGATGTGTTTTTGTCCGATTGTTTTTTTCCTTCATCATGTTCACTCATATATTGATTACAATGCAGACTCAAATCCCTACAATTACGGGATTCTATTCTATAAGGAAGGATTCTTGATTATCCTTCCTCGTTTATAAAATCATTCCTTAACAAACAATACTATTTTTTTTTATAAGAATGGTGTTCATAACCCTTTATGTGTCTAGTTAATTCATGAGATCCATACAAAACGATCTCTCCATATTGATCGGGTAAAATTGGTACCTAAACCTATGGTCGTAACCCCAAAGAATTATTTGCGGTCTAATGGGAATTGAACCCTAAACCTCGTACTTTTTTTGGTCTTTTAAGGTCAAGTCAATGGGTGAATAATACTATTTGACTGGAGTATTATTCAACCATTGACTTGATGATGAACAAAATGATGATGAACATAACTTTTTTAATAAAATATTAGCTATCTAGGGCTGTAGGGATGACTTGCTTAACGGTTCTCTAATTCGTCGCATCCGCCGTATGCTCTCAGAAAGCAACACCTCTTTAGTACACCGAAGACGAGAAAGCATGCAGGAAGCTGATTATCTGACTAAAAAAGGGCTGAACTATGACTCTTTCCGGATACTCTATTTCAAGGAGGAATCACTCTTGTTTGGATGTGAACTTACTAGCCTGGGACAAGTACTCGGGGCAGCCCAGCCCCCCAACCCTGTGATTACTGGCACAACATACCCCCTAACTCCCTAGCAGATACCCTGTTGATCCAACAAATGGAGGCACACACCTGGACTACCTTTGTCGCACATCAGCAATCTGGAAACTATGTTCTGTTCCAACCCCCTTGAAGGTGCCTTCCTGTAGTTTTATGTTCAGTTTTGCTAGCTTCTTTGTTTTGTATTAACTGGCCGTTTAAGCTTCACTTGTAAAAAATATATATATATATATCAATACAAAGAATTAAAAGAAATTATTTTTTATTTTCATATAAATATTTATTGAAGGGTTTTATGGTGCAAATTCCTTTATGTATTAACTTCTTGTCGTGGGCTTTAGAACTTCAGTCCAAAAATTTCCCCTGTATTCAAATCTTCCATTCCACTTGAGTATAAGCCCAATAACTGGACCGATCAAATCAAACCGATGAGGCCGAAATCCGAATTGCACCATATATTAAAAAAAATAACACTTTATAAAAATAATAGGTTTATAAAATGTTACAAAATTTTATAAACCATCTAAATTAGGTAATTTTAAAGGAGAAATTATAAAATTTGTAAAATGCAATCATGTTAGAGGGATGGCTAGGGCTGCGAACTTTTTGTTGGATTGTAAAAGACTCGAAGGAAGGTAATCTTCCTTGTCCCCCACGGTTTGTAGAAGGAAAGGAAGATGATAAATACATTTTTCCTATAGTGAGATTTGTTGAGTTGAAGTGTGATTGGGCTGGGTACACGCACATGCCACCGCCATCCGGCCCGGTACACGCGACAAGCGCATGCAACCGCCATCTGGCCCGGCATACATGCGCGCGCCCATCCCAATTTGGTCTGGTCTGATTTTGTTGATCGTATGAGGTTGGGCCAAAAAATTATAATTGGATTAGATAATATGTGTTGGATAATTACTTTCAGGTGAAGAAGAAAAAATAAATTGTGAATATACATGAAGGAAAATGCTTGAAGTACAATATAGGAACCGAATTTTAAACCGAAGGATTACCAAATGACGAAAATACCCCTGCCTTTGCAATGTTTCTGTGCCAAGTAGGGAGGGTATTTTCATCATTTCATGAACTTTCGGTTTAAATTTTCGGTCCCACGATTGTATGTAGCAGAGCTCATACATGAATTCGCATTCTATAATCTATGCATTTTTTTAAATGGATGTTTAACTTTCATGTAGAAATTTCATTAATCAATTTTTGTAAGATTTATAACATGCACGATATATATGCTCTTCAGATCCCGTTTGATTCGGTCACTCCGACGAACAACTCACCTAATCAAATACCTACCAAATGATAATACCAAAAAAATGATCTTTCAGGTGCTAAATATTGTTGTGCTCAATAATTAGTTATTGTATTCAATTCTAATATAAGTCATTGATCTGACAATCTGACGAATGTGATTAGATGAGTAACTTAAAATAACTTAAATGACTTTTTTAATGTAAACCATCACATTGTCAAATCAATATCTCAGATTAGAATTGAGTACATTAACTAATAATTGAGCAGAACAACAATGAACACCTGAAAATCTCTCTGTTAATATTCTAAATTAATCATTATATAGCAATCCAAACAAACCCTAGTTAATAGGGAGTTTTCTTCTCCTCCCGAATGCTATGATGCCGATTTCATCTGGACCGTTGAATTTTGATCCAACGTTCTATATTAAAATTCGGCACCATTCAACACCATATCATTCGGGAGGAAAAGAAGATTCAGTTAGGCTGGGTTTGGCGTCCAAGAAAAATAACCTGGCTTTTGGAATATTTCCCGAAAACTTCGAGTATACCTTTTCAGTCCTGTTTGGTAACGCGTGTCCTATTTATAGGAAAACTGTATACAACATGTTCGGTATCCTTACTGTTAGAGCGGATTAAACCAGGATTTCGGGCAGAATGTGTAAATTTATCCATTTTCCCCTTACCGTTGAATAAGCTGTTTGATATCCAGACTAAAATAGAAGAGCATAAACAAAACGATACAGTGTATAACCAAAACAGTAACTAACGTTACCACATATATTTGTACCTGCCAAATTCCGAAATAACATACCACTTGTTCACAAAAAATAAAGCATAAGGTTCCAACTGCCAACAAAACTAACCCAAAGCGTAATGTTCAAAAAAACCAAAATGAAGCTATGCAATATCACCTGAACTCGCCTGCAATGAATCCGAGCGCATACTTACGTTGATGCTCAATATCAAAAAGCTTCCAAACACGAAACTGTGCCTCTCTTGTCAATAGATGCTCGACTAACTGAATGTGTTGGGTAAAGGTAAGTTCTTCAATCTGCTCTACCTGCTTGAGCAACGTATCAGCCTTTGTATCCATGCCAGGCACATCGATTGCAATATCCTTCTTTGATAGGAGTCCCCTACATACCTAGTCCACATTTTGCAAAGTATTACCAAAGGATAATCCAAGATCCGGTGGCACCTCCAACTTGGGCTTCTTACGGGGCACCTGTCTCACACATTTACTCTCTTGGGCGGCAAAGGTTGATTTGTCTGAAGCAGGTGTGGTCTTCATCTTAGTAGCAGAACCAGGTTGCTCCTCTTCTTCGTAATCATCAATAAGGTCCTGACAATTCTCGGGGAAGTGCGACTACACTTCCACTGCACCGTGTTCCCTAGCACCTGAACCTGATGCCCGATGCTGCCCAAACAAATCAGCCCACTGCTCGTAGTAAGGAAAAAACTTTCCCCTCAGCATCAAGAACTTGCTGTTACACTATCACAATAACAAAAGAATAAATTCCTCAAATATATAGTGAAAGAAACCGCAAATATGTAAACAAAAAATGTAAGAGATTACCTCATGCAACTCTTTCCATATGTCATCGGAGTCCACAACAATGCTATCGTTGGTTTGGTCAATGGAAACACCACTTCGTTTCGCAAACTCGATGATCAACCGGTATTGCTTCGCCCAAAAGTGCAATTTGTTGTCGACGTTGTTTCCCTCTACTCTTGAACCTGGAACTCACGCCTGGATCCTTTCAGCACACTTGACGTATGCTCCTGGCTTCCCACTCGGGCCATTCTTCCACCCCCGCTGTGTTAGTGTTTTCATGGTTGCAAGTAGGATCCTCTCCTCATCGGGGTTCATGTAAACTTCTTTTCCACGATCCAGGTCCTTTGCTTCTTTTATCTTTTTCTTACCTGTATCCTTGCCCTCAAGCTTCTTCTGACCACCTGCTCGCCTGTATGTGGGCATGTCGTCATTATCATCAAACCATCGGACAAGATGTTGCAACGCCGGAAGTGCATTGGGATTGTCGAAGTTTGAGGTTTACTTACCCAGTGAAAACGGTTGGAGAAGACGCTGCTACGCCGGAAGTGCAGTGGACGACGACAAGGGATCGAGTCGAGAACGTGCGGCTGCTTCGCGACAGGAGAGAGGGATGAGTGGTTTGAGAGAAAATGAAAAAATTGGATTTAAGTATAAAGGGGAAGCGGAGTATTTGGACATAAGTCGGATTTGTACAGTGACTTTTTACCTGTTTTATTCTCTGCCCGGCCCCCGAACATGTGGAATTTTTTTTAGCTATCGGGGGGAAGAGAGGTATACTATAGGGAAGAAGGTATAAATCCAATGCACACCAGGGCGCCAAATGGAATGGGGCCTTAATGGTAAACATGTTATTGGTACGGCAGTATTTTGTGTTGCATTAAAAGGTTATTCGGCTCAATCTATGCTGTTACGCGGAAAATGGATAGTATCATGAGCAAGTTCCTATGGGGGAAACCTCGAATGGCTCTAGAAAAATCTCTTGGATAAAATGGAGGAAACTATGCTATCCTATCCGAAAAGGAGGCCTGGGCTTCAA
>JAOYMZ010041405.1:0-15186 GCA_025802335.1 Pinguicula primuliflora | reverse complement strand
TGTTGGGTGTTGTTTAAACAAGTGGATGTGGGTGTGCCACATAGGCGGAGGTGGGATGAAGGGGGGTGGGGTATAGCGGTTCTCGTTTTTTTATAGGTAAGTGATTCCATTTCATTTAAGTAAAAATATTTACACAATACAAAAAAGCCCCAAAAGTGCGCGCAGTAAAAACATAAAAAAAACATAACTGGGCCAATCCATTGGATTGGCCCAACCCACTAGATTACTGGGCCAATCCATGGATTGGCCCATGCCTTCTTGAATACTGGGTCAATTGGCCCAGTTCTCTTATTGAGACAGGTAATGGGCCAACCTTATGGTTGGCCCAAACCACTCAAACCATCCGTTTTGAGTGGCTAGAGTTTTTGACCACCTGCCACCGGGTGGTACGCCGGAACAGGGGTTGCTGGAGGGGGGCTGCGAGCGGAGGTCGACGAGCACGGAAGGGTTGCTAACAACGGGCAGAGCATAGTGGCGATGAACTAGAAGTACACAAGCAGAGAGTGCTAGAGCAGAGAGCACGCCGAAGCTGAGAGCACACCGGAGCATCGAACAGCAAGAGCAGGAGCAGAGCAGAAGGACGTGCAGGAGCAGCGTAGTACACGAGTAGACCAACGGACGAGCAGGAACAGAGCACGGGCAGGAGCAGAGCACGAGCAGGAATAGGCCAGAACGGGAAGACGCCGGAGTAGAGCAGACACGAGCAGAGCAGGTACACGAGCTGGGCAGAAAATGAGCAGAGCAGGAAACAAGAGGATGCCAGAGCACATGAGCAGAGCCGAGCAGGAGCAGAGTAGAAATAGGCCACGCCGGAGCCGAACAGATCTGAACAGAGCAGAGCACACCGGAGCCGAACAGAACAGATCATGCCGGAGCAGGGGCAGATTCAGAGCATGACAGCGAGCAGAACAACGAGCAGGAGCACACCAGGAGAAGCGTGATATGCCGGCGACAGGACACGCCGAAGCAAGGACAGGAACTGAGCAGAAGCACGGGCAGAGCAGCAAAAAGCAAAACCATGCCGGAGCAGTGGCTAGGAAGAACTGAAGCACACGAGCAGCACAGAGCCGATACAGAGCAGATGAACAGATCAGCAGGCAGAGCCACGGACCGAGAACTGACCAGACAAAATAGAGGAGCAGGAGCCACGAGGCAGGAGCAGTACAGCACGAGCAGAAATCTCCGGGCAGAGCAAGAGAGATGCACGAGCAGGGGGAAGCCAACGAACCGAGCACCAGCTGGAGCAATTGGCCGTAACAGAGCACAAGCCGGAACAAATGCACGAGCAGGAGGAGTTTCAAAATTTGAATTTTGAACTTTCCGGAAAGGAGGAGAGAAGGCAGAGAGTTTCTCTCTCCTCCTTTTCGGATGACACCAAGATTTACTGCATCAGTGAGCTTCGTGTTTGATCGTGATCCACCAGATGAGCCATGCCCCTTGAGATGTGACAATAGAG
This sequence comes from Pinguicula primuliflora, assembly GCA_025802335.1. Taxonomy (NCBI): domain Eukaryota; kingdom Viridiplantae; phylum Streptophyta; class Magnoliopsida; order Lamiales; family Lentibulariaceae; genus Pinguicula; species Pinguicula primuliflora. The sequence continues at coordinate 13,730 of JAOYMZ010041405.1, read as the reverse complement.
CAGCAACGCACATTGCAGAAAATTTGGTGCAGAATGACAGAAGGAAACACTTGGAAGTGGATCAACATTTCATCAAGGAAAAGTTGGAAGACAATATTATCTCTTTATTTGTGAGATATGAGGACCAACTTGCTGACATTCTCACCAAAGTTGTCACTGGTGAGCCTTTCATGATGTTGTTAATAAGTTGGATATCGGATATCCCAATACTCAACTTGAGGGAAATTATTAGTTAGGAAGTAAATAGTGGAAGATTGACAAAGTCTTCCTCCATTATTTTCCGGGATTATATTTCCTATAATATCGGGATTTACCAAAGATAGGAGATTAAGTGTGGACTCTCTCTCTCTCTATATATATATATATATATGTATATTCATTGTGCATTGTGTGTAAAAATCAAAGGAGAAAATTTCCCCAAAATTGTGTCCTTTTCTTCAACTTAAACAACCAAACACTTTACAATTAAATTCTAGAGAATTATTTTTGTTATGTAAAGATAGGAGGTTTCCGGGACTTCCAATATCTAAAATTCTCACATTTGTGCTTGTAAGAATATTATCAGCCGTATATGAGCTCATTTTTATTATTAACGCGTTATCTCGTGTTGTAACGTCGGCCATCGGATTTTAATTAAAAAAGTATATCCATTCCATTTTTTTTAAATTCCGATCCACATTTTGTGACTTGAAGATTCTTCAAAATGATCTTCAGCGGAGCTGCTTTCACCTGTTTTTAATGAAATGTTACCTGTAAAGCTATTTTTAGTCACTAGTATAAGTTAGATCCAATCCAACAGTGATTAAGTCACTATTATAAGATAGATCCAATCTAACAGTGATTAAAATTATGTAAACTATGTCCAGAGTCCACTTTGCCCACTCTTGCATGAGTCGCGACGGTACTTTTTTGAGTTACAAACTTCGTATGTTATGCAAGTTCAATTGTTGCAAAATATATTCCTATAAATACCAATAAGAACCTCCTATGCCAAGAAAAACATGGAGAAACAAACTATAACCTTCATCCTTTTGCTTCTAGCCATTTGCAGCTCTATCGATGGTAGCCGCCCATCGAATCCTTACAAGAAACATGTCGAAAAGTTGACACATTTTCAAGTCTATGTCCAAGACATCTTTTCTGGTCCCAATCCTACAATCACATTAGTTGCTCGTGGCAATTCTAGTTTCAATTCTCCTACATTTTTCGGTCTGGTTTCCGTCCTCGATGATCCGGTTAGAGTGGCTCCATATATGAGTTCTGAGATTTTGGGTCGGGTACAAGGTTTGTATGCTCTTTCCTCATTGGAGGACACAAGCATTCATATGACTTTTGATCTTGTATTCACCAATGGTGCCTACAATGGAAGCACTCTAAACTTGACTGGGCATAACGCATATCTTCGCAAGTATCGTGAGCTGGCCGTGGTTGGCGGCACGGGAGTTTTCCGGTTTGCTAGAGGTTTCGTTGGGGTCACGACGGTGTCGAGGAATAGTACCACCGGTGATGCATTCTTCGAGTATAATGTGACGGTGGTGAATTACTAGGTTGTTTGTATGTTTCAATGATGATTATAGAATTCAAGGATCTAATATATATATATTTTAAAATGGACTGTGCATGGTTATACAGTAATGTGAATAGACTCGTGTGTGGTCCGTAATGTTAATCCAATCCTAAAAATTTTAGATAGAGAATGAGATTCTAAAAAATCCCTAAAATAAAAATACATGAAAATATCAATACTCTAGAGTTGAAAATAAAGCTAAACTTTGTGAATATATCCTGGAGTAGATGTACCTGCAAAACAGACAATATGGATCTTGCAAGTAGCAAATACTTGTTTCATGAAGATGCAGAGTTATTCTGTTCCTAATCTGATGGTGCGGCTAGGGAATTCCACCTCACTGGTTACTTCCTTGCTTTTTTTTAATATTTTTTTACGAATCGAAGCGACGAAATGACTTAATCTCAGCGGATGGTGGCTCGGGTTACTTCCTTGCTGAGTTTGGTGACTTCATCCACCATGATCAATGATATCTACTGCCTCAATGAATGCATCTTCCCAAATTTGCACTTGTACTTGTGGAGGAGGGAGTGCGAATAATTATTGACCCACATAAGAATTCCCTGCTAATATAGTAGTGCCGCCCACATAAGAATTCCCTGCTAATATTGTAGTGCCAAAACTATTAATCTTGACATGATCAATATGGGAGCAGTCCAGGATCTAATATTCATTACGTCAAATACTTCTCTGACTTTCATTACCAAAATCCATGACTCTTGGAGCCATTCCTTTTAGTCTATATGGTGCAAAAAGAAATCTAGTAACACAAATGAAACGTGAAAGCATAAATTTCACAAAGAAATCAGAATCTCAACATCAAGACCACCATTGACCTTGAATAGAAATATATCAACTTAATGCTATATTAACACAACGAAGCAAATATAGGCCTATAACCAATCTCTGTCAATACCGAAAGCATAACCAAAATCTGTCAATACACAGGTGACATGAAGCAACGGTAATTTTGGTTGATCCAGTAAGGGATGAGAGCAATAGAGAAATTCAGAAGTTATATGCCGGAAGAAAAATAGGCTGGAAAAACACAAGAAACACGCTTGTCGGCATTTAATTGGCTCATGGGATGACCCACACTTTTTTGGCATCCAATCCCGTTCCGCCACGTCATTTTCTTGCGCTTTTCTTGTCAAAATTTTCACCTGCTATATCATTTGTGAGAGAAATCACATACCTCTTCAAAGCACGCTTGAAGAAATCGTGGGTTTTAATTGACATTTAACACGTTTATTCGCGTTTATTCGCATCGTAGTAATAACTGTGAGGTCATAACATATGACAAGAAACAACACAAGTAGTTAGTATTTGAAAAGTAACTAAACAAAATTATGCATGCGAACACAAATAAGGAAGATGAGTGTAAATCTTAGTTCAACGAGTAGATCTTTAAATTTCCACCTCAGATGACCCCAATGTACCAAGCCGTCAGTCTTACGACAAGAATCACGGCCTTTAAATGGCACAAACCCGACAACATAAGGTCCGAAACCTCGGTAACCGGACAAAGAATCGGGAAATTTATCAGAAATCCAACAAGATGCTGATATCAGAGGCAAAACACCACTCTATCAAGAGTTTTAGAGAGCAAAAACCGAGAAAGTTTTCGAGAGATCAAGAGCGAGTGATGTTCTTCTTCCTGGCTTTCTAATATAATCTTGGAAAAGTTAGCGCTAGTGTCAGTATTTCCTGTCCAATGCTCCTCCCAAAAGAGAATATGTTTTCCTTTGCCCACATTGAGCTTCCATGAATCTTGATACCAAAATAAGATGTTGTTAATATCCTGCCACCAAAGAGTTTGTTTGCTCCTTCCTCTTGTCCCTTCCCTGGTCCAGCGATATCTTCATCTCACGAACTTTGCCTATCAGTAAACTTCCTCTGGTTCCATATCAGGAATGGAGTACCTGCTTCCAAAGAGGATTATTATCCTCAATTAATCGACTTCTCACTTCCTAAGCATTGCTTGGTTAAAGTCTTCGAGATTTCGAAGTCCTACTTCATGCTTAGGTTGTGTGATTTTTTCCCAACTCATCTAATGGACTTTTTTTTTTCTGATTTTTAACTTCACCCCAGAAAAATTGTTTCTGGGCTCTCTCAAGGGTTAAAATAACGATCCTAGGGACTCTGTATAGGGTGAAATAATAGCATGACTAGCTAGATAGAATAGAGTTGATGAGAACAACTCGCCCTCCCACATAAAATGTAGCATTTTCCCACTTTTCAAATCTTCTTTTGAACCTGTTGAAGATAGGCAGCTACATTTTCACTTTTCTAGGATTATCCCCAACTGGCATCCCAAAATAAATCATAGGCAGCTTCGTAGTAGTGCATTTTAGGAAACTTGCCATGCTGTTCACAACACACTTCTCCAAGTTCAAACTCACCAAGGTACTTTTGCTTAAATTAATCTTTGATCCTAAGCCCATTTCTAAGTTTCGCAATATAGCTTTGATGCAACTTAAATTTTTCCAACTCCCTTCTCCAAAGAAAATGGCGTCATCCGCAAATTGCAAATGAGACAAAATCACTTTATCCTTTCCTATCAACACTAGGTCATACTTATTTTGTGACAGCTTTTTTTATCATTAAGGACAGACCTTCTGCCACCATCATATATAGAAAGGGGGACATAAGATCCTCTTGTGGATTCCTCTGATTGGTTTAAATTCACTCGTTGGACTGTAATTCACTGAAACTGAGGATGTGGCAGATTCTAGACAAGTTGCTATCCATTCCCTGAAAACCTGCAGAATTCCGAGTTTAGTAGCCATTTCTTGCAAAAAAATTCCAGTTCAACATATCATAGGCCTTTTCGAAATCATCCTTGAACAGAAGCGATGGTTTCTTTGTGCTCTTCATTTCAGCTATAGCCTCATTTGTAACCACTATTCCATCGACAATTTGTTTCCTACCTAAATAGGCAGTATGTGTTGTCGATATCACTTTGTCCAATACCAGCCTTAACCGTCCTGCCATCGTCTTAGATATTATCTTATACATTGCACCCACTAAAGTAATAGACCTATAATCACTCACCTGCAATGGTGCTTCTTTCTTAGCAAAAAAGACAATATGAGCTACATTTCCACCTCTATCTGTTTCTTCTCATGAAATTCCTCCATCATTTTACATATGTCCTCTTCAAACACTGGCCAGAAGTGTTAAATGAAATTAAAATTTATACCATCTGATCGTGGGCTTTTGCTTCCGTCACACTTGCTCACAGATTCCTTAACTTCCTCCTTAGTAAACTTGCACCTCAATAGATCACGAGATGTCTCACAGATTTGTATTGTGCTATTCTTGCCATCCTTGGTCTGTTGCTGTTTGTCTCTGTGAATCTCATTTGAAAATGATCATTGATAGTTTCGTTTACCTCTTGAACCTCATTTATCCACCTCCCATTCTCCCATACGCCACTGATTGTGTTCCTTCACTGGTTTCTTTTCACTTTTCAATGAAGGAAAGCATTATTTGCATCTCCCTGTTTTCTCTTGATTTCTGTTTCCAATTCTCCTCTGCTTGTTGTTCCAAATTTCTAATCTGATCTTTGACTTCACATGGGAAGTTGTTTTGGGGCCTCCAATATGTATCCTTTTCTACTTCTTTTTCCAAAAAAGTTCCACATTCATTTCAGATTATCTAACTTCTGAGCTTCACCTTGCTTTCGTCCTGTGTTTCATTTGTTGATCTCATTCTTCAATCTCTTTATTTTTTCTTTCATAATGTAACTATGTCTGCCTTGTGTTCATTCCTTTTGCAAATTTTCCTTAACCATTTTGTCATAACCTTCCATACTCATCTAACTGTCCAACACGTTAATGGGTTTTGGTCTCTAGTCTGCCTCTTCCCTTATCAGTTTCACCGGAATGTGATCGGATTCTTCTTTGTCCAATACTATTTGTGTCCATGTCGCTTGCCCTTCTAACCACACATCATTTGTTAGAATCCTATCAATTCTGCTCATTGATTTTAGTGATGTTAGATGCCATGTGAAACGTCTACGAGCCATGGGCAGCTTATTCAGTTTCATCTCTTCCACAAACTTTCCAAATTCATTGATCATGCAGCTGTAATTCTGTGTGCTTGCGCCTTTCCTCTCATTTCTACTCAAGATAGCATCGAAATCTCCCATTACAATCCACTTTTCATTCTCTTTGCCTTGATAATGCTCACGAATTTTTTGCCACTATTCATATTTTTTGTTAGCTCAGCATTGTCGTGTATGTTAACAATGTTACATTCTATTTGCTCTCCTATCAGATTTCCAGATATACCCAATATCCCTTCATGATTCCACATTGTTGTTCTTTGAAACTTTGTATTGTCCCAAGTACACAGTTGACCTCCTGCCAATCCATCAGCTCCTGTGTATATTCAATCAATTTCCGCCATGTACCACATGCTCCTCACTAACTTTTCATCTATGGCTTCCTTCTTTGTTTCTTATATTGCTCAAAAATATATTTTACTTGCCCTTAGAAGTTCTGTGATTCTCCGTCTTCTTCCCTGTAATCCAATCCCTTCGGCATTATATGTTATTATCGGCATTATATGTTTTTTATGCTCTGCTGCTTCAATGTTCATTATCAACCACTGTCTCTATCTCTCCTGTGATGTACCACTCCTAGTTCCTTTCCCAACTCATATATCTCGCATGCTCCTTTCAAGTGTCTATTATTTGTGGCTATAATGTGATCGTCAGTAATAGATAAACTCTTCACCTCCAGGCTTTTTTTAGGTTCCATTATGCTCCTGACTTCCTTATTTGCCATCTCATTTTTCTCTAATTTTTTCTTTGCCTTTTCTTTCATCACTATTCCTCTCTGATGGTGTTGTTTTCTCTCTTTTGTTTTGTTTCCTTCATATTTCTCTTTTGTGTTTTCTTCTTACTTTTTGCAGTCCTCAATTTATTGCTCGTATTCTATTTTTCTGGCGTGGACATCAAGCTCGCTAATTTTGTTTCAGGTATAACCTCAGCTTCCTCCCACTTACTCTGTTTTTATATTTTTGAACCTTTCAGTATAATATCCATGATCTCCCCTTGTATCTTTTTTTCTGCTTTTTCCAACAGTCGGTTGTCTCGCTCCTCCTCATACATCCTTACTTCATCATGTTCTCTTTCAGTTACTGTGCATATTTTATTGGATTCTTCCATAATTTTCTCACTTTCCATCAAGTCTTTCAGACTATTTCCTTGTGCTGTAGTTGATGGCCACCACTCTATTTGAGCCGGTTTCCAGAATTTGTCCACCACTTTGGATCCTTGGTGCATGGAAAAACTGTACGATTTCTCGCACTCATTTGGCTTATCCTCATCGTCTGAATCACCCAAGGTACTCATCTTTTCATTGTTTTATGGATCATTATCATCATTTCTAACTTTTTCTATCATTGGATATAGATTTGTATTAGACAATGCCCCTTTCCTTTTACTCGACTCCTCCATTTCTTTCCACAAATTTTACCAGTCACTGCTTTACGAATTGATGTACGTACAACCAATTGAGATGCCTCCAAATAACTCTTATTCAATGTTGATGAGTCCACTTTTGTATCCTTGCCTATTTTATCCCCTATTTTCAATACGATTTCATTCGTCCAACGGGAAATCAGTACTCTATACACTCTAATGAACTTGCTCCTGAATTTATTTGGTGGTTGAGTTGTCCATTCTGCGACATTTGATACCCAGGTTTCCGACCACTCCATATCCACCTTTAGTAAGTCCAAGAGATCCTTTCCATCATTTTCATCCCATGTCAGTAGTTTTCCATCTCCCACTGAACTAACATGTAGCAGAGCATATCCTCCTTTCTTTAATTCTTCTCTAAATCCTTTCTCATCGCCCTCATCGGTCAGTTGACACTGTCTACTATAGCTTAGCCGTTTTGTGTCTTTTGCAGTGGGTTTGACTTAGAGCTCAGGATCATTCCATTTTGTTAGTACTGGATATTCTTCTGTACGCAACTTAAGATTTCCATTCAGCTTTCCTTTTCCTTTGCACATTCTCTCTGCTTGTTCAGCTTCAGTTTCCACAGTATCAACTTCTTTTCGACCAGTGTTCAACATTTCTTTGTAGGATATGTTTGTTTTGAAACCACCAATTGGTATTGCATACTTCAATGGCTTTTCTGGATGTGCTTTGTCATATATCACCACATTGGCTCGAAGCTTGTAGCTTCCTATCCAAATGCTATTCAGAAGAGCTAGCATCTCCTCACGATTTCCCTTTCATAATGTCACTTCTTATCCTATACGAACGTCAGGGATAAGAATTCAGGGATGGGTTATTCCTATTTGGTGATGCTGTGCGGGTGGGTCTGGGCATGCATGTGTTGCTACTTCTCGAGAGTTTAAATCTTCCTGTTGCATCTAGAACCGGTGTTCTAAAAGACGGAAAGCGGAGGTGGGACGACAATGGGCCGCCTAGCGTCCCGGGTGCCGCGGCGGGCGCCCCGCGCACCCCTTTATTTCATCTTCTTGTTCTTTTTTTTTTAAAGTTAACTTTTAATAGAATTTTTTTTATATTTAATAATTTATTAAAATATTTAACTAATTTACTAATCTCCCCCTTCCCACCCTTTTATAGATGGGAGACATCCGGGGTGTGGGACATTTGCATTGCGAATTCCCCCTTTCCTCTTCTATAAAATTGGGGGAGGGGACAATTTCTAAGGTGCTTCAACAGTTCGATTGGACTGTATTAAGTAGGTGTTTGCAAGCTCTACTGGAAAGGAGCTTTTGGCTTTTGGCGGTAGAAAAATCTGTTTTGAGTGTTTGCAGTTTTTGACTTTTGCCTTCTGACTTGTGACTTTTGCGGTGGAGAAGTTAAAAAAAGCTCAAAAGTCAGAAGCTGGTCTAGAGGCGCTTTTGCCTTCTAACTTATGACTTTTCGCGGTGGCATACTTGTAAATACGTAAAATCATAAAATTAAGACAATTTTACCCTTATAAACAATTCATAATACCTAAACTACCCTTTTTGCTGTAGACAAGCATATTCTGCAAACACTCAATTTTAACTTTTGCTGTAGACAAGCATATTCTGCAAACACTTTTCATTTTTTTAATGAAAGTTAATTTTTTCAAAAGACCTTCTGACTAGTTACTTCTGCATAAGCACAAGAACTTGCAAACACCCCTAAGTATGACTAGATACCATACCCTTTTAAATATAATCTATCTTATAACAAAAACTCATGTTAATATTATTTTATTATATAGATGAGATTGCTTGGCAGAGTAGAGGTTCGTTTGACTATGGCAGTGAGGAACCTACCATCTCCTCCTTCCGCTGTGCAAAGCAATGGGATGGCTCAACAAAGTAAGTATCCTGTGTGCATTGCTTTGCATATCTGTGCAGGCAAATCAGCTCCATAAAAATGCAACTCCAGTTTGAGTTGACACTGGCTTGAGGTTATGGTGATGGAAGGGTAACACGTGTCGATCACCCTTTGTCTACTATAGTTTTTCCCCTTATGGTAAAAGGATTGGCGGGTCTATAATTGGATATGGAAGAAGATTTAGGGGAACTGCCGTTGGATACATGGCGTGGGGAAGTGTCACAGACTCACATAGGCATGTGCGCGTGCGATCCAAAATCACCATAAAATTATGTTTTGAAGAAGGTTAACCCACCTTCCTAATTAAATTAGTTTACATACGTGCACCTACACGCACAAGACCCGAGTTCAGATAGGGAGTCTATTTTCTAACATCAACTTATAAGAAATATGTGGGCTACTCTAAGTGATAGATTGTAGCAACACATTTCCTTATAAATTGATTTCTATCTCTTTTTCTAATCTGTGTGCGACAATATTCCAATATGGACATCATCCGATGCTAATCTGACTGTGCGCTCTGCATTCTAACAACAATACAACAAGTTACACGAGAGCAGGAATGATGTGGCACACACTATTTACCACACTAACAAACTCGCTCATGGCACGTGGCATCATAATAGTGGACATGTCAGCAAACCTGACTTTAAAAATAACACTCATATACAACCTAATACATTCTTGCAGGCTGGAAAATATTGACAAACATATCACATTGATGGACAAAGGCTTTTTCGATTATACATGGAGAACTTGGAGATGGTCCTGGAGCTAGAATCATGACTGTGCTGGCCCTGAATTAGAGCAGCTAAATGCTCTCTTATTCATCTTGAATCAAGCACCCTCACGAACAAACGAGCAGGATGGCTGGCAATGGAAATCACAATTGTACTGTAACGCAGAAATCTATCATGAACTGATGGCTACTGAATGGGAAGAGGATGCAAACAGTGAAATCTTGGGCAAAATTTGGAGTACCTGCATACCTTTTAAAATTGGAGCATTATGCTGGAGAGCCCTTCAAAATAGAATCCCCACTGCAGACAATCTCCTTCGGCATGGAGTGACCGCTGTGAGGATAATATGCCATCTATGCCACGAGGAACATGTGTCTGTCTCTCATCTGCTCATACAGTGCCAGATATCTCGAGAAATTTGGAGGAGTCTTCGATTGGCTCCATCTGCCACTCTTACTCCCGGATGACCCGATACTCCTCATCTCCCAATATCAGGTTCTACAATACTCTTCTCAAATTCAGAAATTATGGCCGGCTTGCTGGCAATTCACCATTTGGTCGATCTGGAGGGCGCGCAACTCTACTATTTTTCAACAGGAAGATCCGAACTCACAATGATCTTGGAAGAAATACAGCGTCGTCTATGGTTGACGCTAAGAACACAGGGACTTTTGGGCCTGGCTTTTGGGCTGGGGGAATGGATCCGCGAGCCTATTTTATGTGTAACATGAGTTGAAAAAAGAGGTCCAAAGATAAGTGTACATATGTAAAGATACATATAAATAGTTACATACAACAATAAAATTCACATACCAACCAAAAAAAACATTCTTGCAGACTGGAGTGTATTTGGAATGTGTACACCTCCTACGTGAGAGTGGACTCGTACATGGATTGGAACAACCTTTGATTGGCATTTTGAGTGAACATATTCAAGTTCAAATAATAGTTACATTAACGAGTCATCTTTTCTCATATTATAGATAGACAAAAAGTATCACCTGGTCAGTCTTATAGTGTATAATTTTGTACTAAGGTGTACAATATTACAATTTCAACAACAAAAATCGATATTGGTCATATCGTTAGAAAGCTTATACATATGATACATAGGAGATCAAAAGCCACATGCTCTGTTGAGTTTTCAATGGCTTAGTCGTCGATAATTTCATTTCATATTTTTTCATTGGGTTAAGTAGTCATTAATTAGATCTTCGTCGTCGGTACCATGCCAAAACATCGAAGCTTTTAAAACCCTATATCACCTTATATCGTGCTCCTAGGACTGTCATTAAAACCCTTGAGAGAATCCAGAAAAAAAAATTCTGGAATGAGAGGAAAATGAGAGGAAGGTTCATTGAGTGAAATGGAATAAAATTACTCAACCTATTCATGCAGGTGGTCTCGTAATTAAAGATTTGGAAGCTTTCAACCAAGTCATGATTGGAAAGTTGGGAGCAAGGATTATAGAGGACAAAAACCCTCCTTGGAAATTGGTGCTACGATCAAGATACAGCATACAAGGAAGCATCAGAATAGGCAAGATCTAGGAGCTGAGATCAAGGGTAGACAAAAGACAAGAAAACAGGAGAAAGAGGAAACCAACAGCATGGTGGCTTGAGACGAACAAGGTGCTAACCCAACCCTGGTATCAAAATATCAGGTGACTGAATGCAGGTAGAGGAAACAACATTTTGTTTGGGGAAGAACACGGGATAGGAGAACAGAAGCTCGCCATAACCTAGCCTCATCGATACAGAAAATCAAAGCATAAATACCACAAAATTGCTGATATGGGAAAGTGGGAAAATGGAGAATAGTATTGGGTTGATTGGGAATAGACAGTTAGATGACCTAGATGACGAAACATTGCAGGAGCTGCTATCAAGTCTAGTCAACTACAAAATGCAAGAGACTGTTGATGCCATTTGGACAGTGCAGATAAATGGAAAATCAGGTTATGCAGTCAAACAATTCTATATGATGCTGATGCAACAGAGAGCAAGTGATTGGTCAGAAAACGAAAGAATGCGGGCTCAGCATGGAAAATGTAGAATGGTGCCCAAAAGTATTCAAATTTACATATGGAAAGCACAGCAAAAAAGACTCCCTACGCTATGCAACTTGCAGAAATGTGGTATCATACATCAAGATACAGTAATTGAGTGTTACCTCCGCCAAGAAATCGGAGAAGACGAAGATCATCTATTCTGTTCCTGCAAGTTTGCGCGAGATATCGGGCGAGAATGCTACTCTGGATGAACATCAAGAACACAAATCAAGCTCCAACACTGCAAGAATTCATCAACCACCGTCCGGAGCTAATTGATGTGGAACTATGGAAAATCTTCTGGATAGCAACCTGTTGGTAAATTTGGATCAACAGAAACCAAACCCATTTTACCAGAATCATAATGACACCAGATCAACTATTCAGAAAAATTCAAGAACTCGCCTGGATATGGCTCAAGATGCAATGGAAAGGTTGGGAATTCTTCAATAGAATAGGAAACATCAGAATTGCTCATTGGCGTGAAAAATACAGCTCTGATCACACAGATCACGGGCTCATCAAATCCAATTTGATGATTCGTGGTAGAATGGTGCAAACGCCGAAGTCAGGAAGTGTCTTCGATTAGGAAGAATGTTAAATGGGCCGACTTTAAGCAGTACATGGATCGATTCTTAGCTATCGAAGCAAGAGAAACCAACAAAGTAATGTGGCAGACCACAGTATGGTGTCGCTGACGTGAAAGGAACACAGTACATTTTGACGCTGAAATCAACATGGAAGAACAGCTATACCGGATCAAATCAAATTTACATTTTATGTTTATATTTACTTGCATACAAGATTTTTGTAGTTTAATCTGAGTTTTTGTTTGAAATTTGCTAACCATCTGAATGTTTGTGTAGATCTGACCGAAGATCCTCAATCTCACAGTGGTATCGGAGCCAGGTTGTGGCTCTGGTCAAGTCGGAAATTCTCTACATATTCTAGATTTGTTGAAATCTGAATGTGAACGTAGTAGATCTGTATTGATTCTATGAAAATTTTCAATTATCGGCCTGATTGGACTTAGTTCAGGATTTTCAAAACTCGAATACTAATCTTTTACCTTTAATTGTGCAGGTGTCGGTCTTATTTTAGTAGATCTACACCCCTGGAAGTCGTATCTCACGATTTTAGTTAAGATCTATAAAGATCTGTTCTAATTTTTGCCTCGTGAAAATTGTTTTTGCATTAATACAGTCTTGCATTCTAGAATTTGTGATTGATTTAGTCTGAAATTGAGATATATCATATGAATCTGAGACTTGGAAGTGTTATTCCTATTGCATGTGTGTTGCATAATTAGGAAGTGTTACTACGATTTTGGAATTTGAATTTTATCTCTCTACTAAATATCTGCCAATTGTTATTTGAGAAAACTATCTTATTTTCGAACTGTAGCCACCTTGAATCATTTTTTCCGAAACTGTCTATCTAAAATTATTAAAGGTTTTGAAACCAAAACATTACTTACAATTTTTGATATAACTTGTTTCGAAAATTTTGATAGTGTACTATTTTTCCGCTGCGCATACTCACAAAATTGAAGTGTTTCTCTTATAGTTTTTTTTTGAAAATTGAAAACTTTTGTTATTAATCAAAAACTTTACAAAATTACATATTTACATTCTTGCCCTCCCCTCTTTCTCTTTCGATTTTCGGCCTCCTGTATCTATTTTCCTCATACCATTATCTTCGTCACTGTCAGGCAGTGTTTTCAAAGGGTTAGCATGCATCTTGAAGATAAGTGATCGGATCAGCAAGCCACATTTCGACGACTATGAAAGGTGCATTTCTCTTTTGCATCTTCAATTTATACCAAAACCACACCTGAAATTGAATTGTGTGTAGTATGTCGAACATTTTCCAATCTTGGTTCCTGAATTGCTTGTGGTTCTACCTCTTCCAAATCTGCCAGATGGTGGTCGACCAAATTGATGCCCATGCCCTTTCCAGAATGCCTGTTGGTTTCCACGCCTTGAATTCATCTTCAGATGGACCCTTGTC
>JAOYMZ010041394.1:0-15186 GCA_025802335.1 Pinguicula primuliflora | reverse complement strand
AAACAGAGTTGAAAAATGCTAAGCGTGTGTCTAATGTCTTATATTCGAAAGCTGAAGTTAAAGATGATTCTGTTAGGACTAAAGTTCAGAATAAAACTGTGAATTCAGGTCAAAATAGATTTGTGTCCAGAAACCAAAACTTTCAAGAGGGTAGGAATTTCCCTAAAGATCAAACTGTTCAACAAAATAGAAACTTTCAAACCTCTTCAAATTTTTTGAATTCTGGATTTAACAGAAATGGTTATCAACCTAGGTGCAATTACTGCCATATGTTGGGATATGTTCAGAGTAATTGTTTTGCAATTAATAGGGATAACAGAAGTCAAAATGTGAATCAAAATGTTAGGGGTAACCAGAACAATTCGAATAACTTATTTGTGTCTGATATTCATGGTCCGAATAACACTGAGGTACAGTGCAAAAATGTGGTGAATTGTGGTCAGAATACATATAACTGTGATGAAAATCCTCCTGTGTGTCAAAATGTTCAGCATTCGTGTGTTAATCATCATAATACCAGTAATGCTAGGGCTACATCTGAAAATGCTTGTCATGTTTCTTCTTCTAGGGGTCAGCCTAGTACATCTAATGGTCAGACCTTTTATGATTTGGTCTTCTATGTGAATAATCAAAATGATGTTGTGGGATTAGATGCTGTAGAGCCTATGTTGAGTCAAAACTGTTTCAGCAATAGTGACTTGCTTGGGTCCACGTCACAAGGTCTAAAATTTGATTTTTCTTTAGAAAGTCAACAGATGTGTCTTAGTTCTGTGGTTTCTGAAACCTTTCTGCTTTTGGTATGTAATAGAGATTTTGATAATTTGGCATGGAACTATTTTGAACTTGACAAATCTGAAATTTTTTGGCTGTGCTGCTTATGTTCACACTAAAATAGGGAAGTTAGACCTTAGGTCAATAAAATGTGTCTTTTGGGGATATCAAGAAGGTGCAAAAGGCTATAGGCTGTGGGATAAGTCAATACCTGGTATGAAAGTGATAATTAGTAGAGATGTGGTTTTTAATGAAGCTGATTTTCCTTTTCTGGTTTCTGATTTGCCTGTTTCTAAGACTATATTATCTGAATATGTGCCTAGAAGGATATCTCTTGAGAGGCAGATACCATCTAAGGCCGAGAGTGAAGTGGAGTTGCAACCTATTCCACCAGTTAAGGTGGAGGTTGAAACTCAAGATTCTGTCCCATCTCATGCTGCTGGTATTTGTCCCAGTTGCAACCTATTCCACATGCTTCTAAAATATCAGCTGAACCTTTGGGTGCTATGATTGATGATAAAATAGAAGAATTGATTTCTGCTCAACCTGTTAATGCATGTGTACGTGACTATTAGTTAGTTAGAGATAGGGAAAGAAGAACTATTAAACCGAATTTTAAATATGCTAATTTTGTTGAGATTGTAGATTATGCTTTTCTGGTAGCGCAATAAGTTATGCATTATGAACCTGATGACTTTTTTGATGCAATTAACTGTTCTGATGCTAAGAAATGAATAGATGCTATGAATGATGAAATAAATTCTCTATGTCAAAATGGTACATGGGTCTTAGTTCCTAAGCCTATTTATAGGAAAGTTATTGGATGCAAATGGATTTATGAAATTAAGGAAGGCAATACTGATTTTGAACCCGTTAGGCATAAAGCAAGACTAGTTGCTAAAGGCTTTAGTCAATGTGAGGAAATTGACTTTAATGAAACATTTTCACCTGTAGTGAAGTTTAAAACCATTCGAATTTTGCTTTCTCTTGTTGCATGCTATGATCTAGAGTGTGATAAGTTGGATGTTAAAACTGACTTCTTGTATGATGATTTAGATGAGGAAATTTTTATGGAACAACCACTTAGCTATATTGATTCTGCTAAATCAGATTATGTGTGTCTATTAAAGAAATCGTTGTATGGTCTTAAACAAGCACCTAGATAGTGGTATAAAAGGTTAGATTCATTTATCACTAGCTTCGGTTTTGTTAGAAGTCAGTATGATAGTTGTTTTTATTTCTGTGTTCAGAAGCATGCTACTGTTTATCTGTTGCTTTATGTGGATGATATGTTGATAATTAGTGAATCTAGACTTGAAATAGATAGCTTAAAGTTGAAAATGAAATCAGAATTTGAAATGGACTTTGGTGAAGCTAGGAAAATTCTTGGCATGGAAATTAATAGGAACAGAGTTCTGGCAGTTTGAAATTACATCAGTCTACTTATATTCAAAAAGTGTTAGAAAAATTTGGGTTTTCAAATGTGAAATCTGTATGTTCTCCAATTGCTTTACATTTTAAACTTAGTAAATCACATTGCCCGAGTAGTCCTTCAAAAACTTTAGAGATGGAAAATGTGCCATATTCGAATGTCTAGGCTCTCTTATGTCTGCTATGGTAAGCACTAGACCTAATATTTCGTATGTTGTCCTTTTTAAATCGTTTTATGTCTAATCCTGGGCTTGAACATTGATCAGCTTTGAAATGGGTACTTAGGTATCTTAGGAGAACTTTTGATTTAGAACTCATGTTTAAGAAAAATAGTGATAAACTGGATTTGTGTGGCTTTGTGGATTCAGATTGTGCTGGGGACTTAGATTTTAGGAAATCTACAACATGCTATTAGTTTTTATTAGGTGATAACTTTATAAGTTGGAAAACACAATTACAACATATTGTAGCACTTTCTACTACTGAATCTGAATGCATTGCGTTAACTGATTACTTTAAAGAATGTTTGTGGCTTCAAGGTTTACTGTCTGAATGTAGGATACTGTCGGATGTTTGCATTGTTTTTGTGATAGCCAGTCTACGATTCATTTAACTAGAAATCCAGTGTTTCATGAGAGGTCTAAACATATAAACGTTAAGTTGCATTTTATAACTAAATAAAAATGGTAAAGCTTCGATACAATCTTGATTTTTGTGGATTCAGTTTGTTTCTCCATTCCTTATAGAACATCTCGTCTTCAAGATGAACCAGTAGACGAAAGTGAATGTGACTTGAAATGGCACCTGTAGGGCTTTGCATGAAATGACTTTTTTCCCTGATTCTAATATTTGAAAAATTAACTTATTAGAGAATGCATTGCTTAGTCCACATTTGAGTTCAGAATCGGACCATAGTTCAGATTCCATTTCACTTTGTGAGAATAAGTGGTCTAAGGTTTCAATGTGGGCGAAGGTGTGGCATCAAGAGCACTTTGAAACAAGGGTTATACCTTTTGTTTGTATCCTTACATCTACAGCTAGAGTTATTGAAAATTCTCCACATGTGAATGCTGATTTAACCTGGTATGATTGGATGCCAAACAAAAAGGAAGAGGGTTAAGGGAGTACCCATATGTCTAATGATGTTCCAGGGTGAGTGATTTGTGAAAAAACAGTGACTTCAGGTTCCTACAGACATATATCCTTTCGTGGGTCTTGTGGAACCTGAATGATGTCATTGAGATTGTATTGTGGGTTACTGACCTAAAGTTGCCTAGGTGCCATTGTCGGTCCAATGAGACTTGTTTGATCCTCAGGTTTTCTAGTTGTGTGGGAACCTTTCACTCAGTAGGACCCCATCTATACACCTATCAAATCAGAAGCTGATATTGCCCTCTCCTATGATCCATCTTATACTTTTGGATATAACATCTTTAACACTAGACTATCTTCACCGGGTGTGAGAGTGTGATGGGGGTAATAGGAGCTTTGGGTGGATGGCGTGGAGCTCTGAGCAGTACTTAAGATGCATGAAGGAAGTCCATAACGAATCTCCCTTTCTGAAGTGTCACCATAACTTCATCCCTACAGTGGTACATATGTCATGCACACGTCTAAGGTGAAGGCCTCCTTCATTTTGAGGGAGACATATGGACTTCTAGGAAATCTGTTGGGATTTTGGGACATGGCCTATATTTTGTTAACTCTAATATTGTGTGTTTATGTGTTTAAATCAGCCGTGCACATCGCTTGAACATATATGAGTCGGATGATGTTCAAAACTTTTCAAATCTAATTATTCGGGCTTGAATATAACATGCGGAATTGTCAACCGGGTTTATTAACCCGGAGATTGAAATTTAAATATTCGGATTATCGTCTACTCAACCTCGATTCGGGTTTTTTCGGTTCATTTTGATGAAGTTGTGGGCTTGTGAGTTAGGATCTTGGGCTTAGCTATGTTATTGGGCTTGGTTCAAACATCTGTGGCTTCAATTGTGTTGATTGTGCTGCTGGGCCGACCCATTACCACTATCTCCTTATATATTCTGTCGGGTCCCTTTAATTCAGTGACTTGGGTCTTTCTTCAATTTTATTCATTCGGCCTAGTCTCACACTTAACTCACTGTTTTGTTTTGGGCCGTGGTATATATATGCTAGCCTGTATCTCGATTGCCACTTTTTACTTTTTATACTCGCTGCAACTCTCTGTCTCTCTCGATGCAGCCGAAATCCTACTTTCACCCACCGCTTCTTTCGTCTTTTCTGGCAAAACCTCTGGTCCTTTTTCACTTTTGAGCACAGATCTGGACTCCTCGTCCTCTTCCCCTCCTTTTGAACCGATTGGATTTCATTTTTCGAGTGTTAAGAGGCAGTTACTGTTAAGATAGTTTTTCGGACAGCTTGTGTTCTAAGCATGTTTTTGCGAGATATCGCCAGATCTGCGACCGCACTGTCTTCGGGACACGGGATTTTGAGTTTTTGTTTAATTTTTGTCGCAAGCAATATTGTACAACTATACGGTTATTTCCATTGCGATACTGACGTTCTCTCTTATACAGGATCTGAGCAAGGTCATTTCAGGCCTCACAAAATCTAATGAAACTTTTTCTTGTCTTCGTTTGAACCTGAAAAGAAGTGAGCTAGGAGACTTTCTATGCATTTAATAACTGACTTACTTGGGAGGAGCGTGGAGATTTGGTATATGGAAAGACTGTATAATACTGATCTTATTAAGATTAATCTGCCTCCACTGGATAATATCTTAGAGTTCCAACTTTCAATTCCTTTTCGAATTTTACTTATCATCGGGTTGAAAAGACTATTCTTTTTCCTCCCTTGATATAGGGGGAACCAAGTAAGTTATTGGTAGGCTAGTGTATCGGAGACCTGTCCATGTTAAGATGAAGTGTCTTCTTGTGCTTGAGGCTTTGTTTAAAATGATAATTACTTTTTGAAAAGTTAATTTTCTTGCCTGAACATGCTTTGTATGTTCTTAGAAGTTTGAAGCAAGCTAGTAAAGCTCTTTTTGAGTCCCTTGTGAAGATGATGTCATCAGCATAAACTAAGTGTGAAATGTCTGGACATCATGAGTAACCTTTAAAGGTTCACCATGGTTAATAAATTATCAGCTTATTTAAATTCTGGCTAAGTACCTCAACTACCATGATAAATAACTTAGGGGAATTTAGATGGGAGCTTTGTAGTTCTTCCCAGTAATGTTGTCCTCTGTTTTCTCTGTTGCTGTGTCATCTTGCTTTTTTTTCTCTTGTATATGTGTCTTGAAGCGTCCTGGTGTAGAAGTTGCAGAATTTCTCCTGGTGGCTGGTTAGATATCACCTCACTAGCTAGCTGAAGCTGTCCTCCTTTTTTGGCTAGTTTGTCCGCTGCCTGATTCAGTTCTCGATATATATGTGTGATACTATAGTGTTGAAATCGGCTCTTCAGTTTAAGAATTGCTGCCACAGATTGTTTGATCCTCCAGGGAGCTCCTTTAGCCTGTAAAAGCGCATTTACTAACATAAGAGAGTCAGTTTCAATTTCCAGGTTAGTGTAGTTTTGGATGAGCGCAAGCTCAAAGCCTCTGATCAAGGCAGCAATCTTTGCTTCAATGGGTGAGTTGCAGCTGATATGGGAGTAAAAAATAAGGAGGCAGTCATTTGAGGAATTTTTGAGAAGTCCCCCAATCCCAGCAGTTGCATTGTGCCAGCTTCCATCAAAACTTAACTTGATGTTAGGAGAAGCAGGCGGTTTCCAGAAATAGTAGCACATTACTGAGCTGGGAGCTGGAGTTCGAAGAGATATACCCAGGGCCACCAGAATCTGTCTCTATGTATTGTGGTTGGACTGTGGAATTTTCCTGCTGCCATAATGTCTTGGATGAGTTTTCTGATGGTGTTTATGACAGATTCAAAACTCAGTTTGGTTGTAGAGAAATGAATGTTGCAGCGATGCTTCTATATTTCCCAGCATATGAGCACTGGTAAGGTCCTCCGAATAAACTGGATGGTTTTTCCACTTGGGATAGTCAGCCAGGCATCCAATCAATTTGCTAATTGTAGAGGAGAATAGGAGTATGACAGGATGTGGTCAAAGAAGTCCCAGACCTTTGTAGCCAGTTCCCCAGCCAATAGCAAATGTTCCATAGTCTCAATTTGTCCAGATTTTTCACAGCATGAACACCTTGAGGCCATTTGGATCCCCTTTGTTGGGATATTGGTGTCTACTGGCACAATTTGATGCATCACCTTCCACATAAAAATGCTTGTCTTTATTGGTAAATTCGGGTCCCAGTACCACTTGTATATCAGCATCGGTTCATGTTGTTGTCTTATTGTAAGCCATGCAGTTTTGATTGAGAAGTTACCCTGGTAAGATGGCATCCATACCATCTCATCTCTTTCCACCTGCTTCAATTTCAATTTCCAGAATAGCTTGTGACAGAGGTGAGGGAAAGGCCTCATGGACCAGGTCCTCACTCCAGTGGTTATCCTGCCAAAGCTGATTAACAGACATGTGAGCATATTCTGGGTTCACTTGAGCACAGAAGTTGCCAATTGCATGCCAGTCATCATTATAGAGATTACAGCTGCCATTACCAAGCATCCATCATGTCTGTTGCAGCATAATCGGCCTAATGGACAGGATTCTTTTCCAGCAATATGAGTCAGATGCACGCATTTCCACTACTGTGATATCAGTTCTTGAGCAATACCTTTTCAACATAAATTCTGCCTAGAGCCCTTCATCTTGCCAGATTTTCCACCATAGTTTCATGCCAAATGTCTGGCTGATGTCATATATTCTTCTGCATTCTATGCTTCCCTCAGATTGAGGAAGACAAATGTTGATCCAGGAGTGCCAGTGTTTTTTTCTTGTTATTGGACCAGCCCCAGAAGAAATCTGACATAAGTCTTTCAATCTTTTTTATGATACCCGCAGGGGGCTACAACACCATCAGAAGATAAACAGGAAGGCTGCTGAGAACATGCTTTATGAGAATCAATCTCCCTCCACTGGATATTGATTTGGCAGTCCGGCCATCCAACCGAGTCTGCAACTTTGCAATCAAACTGTTGAACAAGTGTGGCACCTTTTTTCCAGAATATAGTGGAGCTCCAAGATATGTCACAGGGAGAGGAGAGTGAGAGAATCCTGTCCATTGTTTTAGTTGGTTTATTTGCTCTGCCTGAGCCATGGGAGAGATGATGAAGCTGCTCTTTGAAATATTTACTAGTTGGCCAGAGTCACTTTCATATCTATGTAGAAGTCTGATTACTGCATCCAGCACAAATTTAGTCCCTCTGCAAAAGACTATGATGTCATTTGCATATGCTAAGTGGGATATAATAGGGCATCCTTTAGGCACAGTATATGCATATGAGGAGCAAGTTGTCATCAGCTTTTGTAGCCCTCTACTCAGGACCTCTGCACCAATGATGAATAGCAAAGGAGAAAGTGGATCCCCTTGATGGAGACCCCTGTTAGATTTAAAATATCCATGAGTAGCACCTTCTACCAGTATAGAGAAGCTACAACTGGATATAATACGTCAGACCCGGTCTATGAATGGTTCTGCAAATCCAAAAGCACGAAGTACTTTGATGAGGTACTACCAGGAAACTATATCAAAAGCCTTTGCCATGTCAAATTTGAGGGCCACATTGCGGCCTCGGATAGGCTTCCTGATATAATGCATCATCTCCTGCGCAAGCAATATATTGTCAGTGATGCATCGGTTGGCTACAAAGCCACTCTGGTTGGGTGATATGATATGTGGGAGAATTTAACTTAGCTTTGATGCCATCAGCTTAGAGAAAACTTTCCCAACGAAGTTGCATAAACTTATTGGCCAGAGATCCGAACTGTGAGTTGGAGGGGTGACTTTTGGGATCAGGGCTAGCAGGGTGCTTGTATAATCTCCACTCAATTCATTGCCAGCATAAACTGTATGAACTGCTGCCACCATATCCTGTTTGATTATTTCCCAGCATGTGTGGTAAAAGTTTCCTGTGAATTCATCAATCCCAGGAGCACTGTCCTTGCTAAGGTTGAAGACTACTTCTTTGATTTCATCTTCATTTGGCCATCATTCACATAGTGTATTATTCATATCCTCTGTGACTAAGGCCGGGATGAGCTGCTGCCATGAGTCATTTTGACTAATATTTTCAGCTGTCAGCTGAGATTTAAAGTGTTGCAGCAGCCAAGATTTGATGTCTTCTGGATTACTAGTAAACGGACCATGATCATTCATTAGTCTGGATATGGAGGATTTAGGCCTAGAAAGCTTCACAATGTTGTGGAAATATTCTGTGTTTCTGTCTCCAGCCTGCAGCCACTTTATGCAGGATTTCTGATGCCAAAACATCTCTGCTGCCAATAGATGTTGTTTATAATCAGCCTTGGATTTCTCCAAATTACTTCTATCTTTCGGACTGCCTGAAGTGTCATATTGAATTTCCAAAGCAGCTATCTCATCTTCAGAGTCCCTCAGGTTCTGAAATATATTACCATAGGTGTCCTTGTTCCAACTGCGCAGTTTTGCTCTTAATCTTTTTAGTTTACTAGCAAGTCTTTGCAAACCATTTCTATCTTCACATTGTTCATTCCATGATGTGGATACAAGTTGCTGGAAGTCGCTGTTTAGGCACCAAAAATCCTGGAAGATGAATCTGCTTATCTTAGAGGATGTGTCTGATGTGTCCTTGAGTATCATAGGACAATGATCTGATTGGAGCCTGCTGACATGAGTAACTGAGCACTGAGGTGCAATGGATATCCATTTATCCGATAGCAGGACTCTATCTAGTCTTTCCAAAATTTTGTCAGACCCCATTTGGTTGTTAGACCAGGTGTATCTATTCCCAATATAGCCTGCATCCTTCAGCCCACATGAGTTTATCATCTGTTGGAAATCAGAGGCCGCTCCCATGTGGATGGGGAGGCCTCCTACTTTCTCTTCCGGAGCCAGAACTATATTAAAGTCTCCTCCCAGGAGGATGGGGGTATGAGGCATATGTAACTGTTGCACCAGATCTGACCACAGAGGGATGCGTTCTGTTCTGTCACATTTAGCATACACAGCCCCCAAGACAAATGAGAAACTAAAGAATACATGCTTGGAGTTTAAGAATACCAGCTGGTCTGGGTCAAAAAATAATTGAGCATCCCAATCTTGCGTCCAGAAACACTAGATAGTGCTAGCTGTATTAGAGGCCACAGAGGAGAATTTGTGTCTTGCGTCCAGAAACACTAGATAGTGCTAGCTGTATTAGAGGCCACAGAGGAGAATTTGTGTCTTTGTTGTACTGTTTGTAATTGAGAGATGTCCTTCATAGGTTCTAGAATGACTAGCAAGGTTATACAATGCAGTTTAATCAATTTCTGTAATCGGAATGGTAAATAGTTCTTCTGTCTCCTCATCAGATTGTAGAGCTATTTGGGTGCCATCATCTTCAAAATCCGTTGAGGCATCATTGGGATTATAATCATCAAGAATTGGAGGTGCTTGCTGCACTCCAGACTGTTCTTTTTTGTGCTGCATTGAGGCTCTCCTCTTATGGGATTTTGACTTGCTTTGGCCAGGACTTTTGATGATCTCAGAAGATTCTACGATGTCTACATTCTGTGTGTCCAGAGCCTTTGTGGGCATTGTGGGTTCTCCAGTCCCCATATTTGCAATCTTCTCCTTTTCATTAGTATTATGGCCACCATCTAGCTTTTTGGAAAGGACAAGTTCAACATCTTCATTTTGAGTCTCAGCAACTTCAACATTAATATTCTCAGCACCCATAAGACAAGAGAAAGTGTTAGAGGTTTCAATAGCAGAATTTCCAGCTAAACTTGAGACAGAATTGAGGTTACCTTGGTCGGAGGTTGTAGCGATATTGATAGCATCAACCTCCTTGTGTGATTTGACTGCATCAGACTCCCAAGGTAGAGTCCTAGGGGCAGTGAAGCGTTTTTGTTTAGTGACTTTCTTGTAAACAAACTGAGATTTGGCTGGAGCAGTGACTGTAGCGACTTGTTTCCTAGCATCCTTAGCAGGCTGGATGTCTTGAGTATTAGTTTTTGTCCCTTGAGTAACTTGAACATTTTTTCCAAGGTCAGTGGCGGGAGTGCTGATTTTATTCGGGTGCAGCACTTTGCATTCATCCTTGTTGTGACCCTGCCTCATACAGTGCTAGCAATATGAGGTCCTTCTTTCAATATATTGGGGTTGCCAGAAACTTTCAAATCCCTCAGATTCAACATACACTCTAGTAGCCACATCATTGATCAAATTGAGTTCCACACACACTCTTGCCAGACTTGGCCTTATCAACAGTTCAGTTGCAGCATCTATTCGAAGCGGAGTACCAAGCGCACTGGCAATTGAATATATAGCATACTTACGGTACAAATGTAAAGGCAAATTTGGCATAGAGTCCCATACAGGAGCAGTGCAAGATTCAGCATCTGTTCTAAAATTTGGGGTCCATTTAAATACACGTATTGGAAATTTTCTCAAAATCCAGGACTCACACATCCACATTCTGTCTCTATCCTCAGTGTTTGTAAATCGAATCAGAATGTGCTTTCCATCTAAATGTCCAAATGTTACCTCTCCTTTGAAGCCAATTTCTGCAATGAGCTTCCTTGTTTCAACCATAGTTGGTCTCCCATGACTGAATTTTCCGACAACAGCAAGAGCAAGGGGGCAGATAGGGCTTCGATTTCATCTTTTGAGAAGGAGATTTTAGGTTCACCTTTCCAAATGCCCAGTTTCTTCAGGGGGATCGGCATGTATGAGGAGTTATTGCCAGTGCCGAAAAGTGTCGCGAAAGATCGTTGGTTTATCACCAGAGGTGGAGGGTTTAATTATGTACCACGGAGCAGAGGGAAGTCCTTCGGTGGCGTCAAGCCAGCCATAGGCCGGGCTCCAGAGTTCTCCACTATCATACTCCCCAACAACGGCACCAAAAACTTGATGGCATGCAAGTGCACACTGTCTCAAGTAATACTTTGGGTGAACAAGGGTCATCTTCACAAGGAGTAGGGTCTTATCATGCTAAGCTTAAAACACAACTAGAGTAACCGAGATTGATTTGATTGCTTAAGCTACAAACTGAATGCTAAACACTAAATCATCTTCCAAGCTAAAGAATTACTGATGGAGATCATACACGAACACTTGCAATCAACAAAATCAACGAAGTGATGACAGAAACAGACAAATGATGGGAAGTAGGCTTAAGGCATGGTGTGTTGCCTCAACATGCAGCACTCTAGATCTCACATGCACTTAGGTCCGTCGATTTATCCCTACCACAGGGCTTAAGTGCAGCTACTGCTCACGGTCAAGCCATATAGCCACTCTAAACCTCTAAAAAGGCAATATTGTGTTCACGAGTGTAGCAACTCTATTGTGGCATCTAAATCTCAGAAATTCCCCTGAAACCGAGACGTTCTTGTGTTGTAAGCCTAACCTGGCCCTTGTGATTAAGTTATCGAGGCATGGTTGTCAAGATAAACAAGGTACATGAGTAATCTAACCCAAATTTAGTCAAGCACACATGCAAATGGAAAGTAGTCACTTTAGTTCACTTTGTCACCCAATGAACCAAGCTTTGGACATTCATCGGTGCAAGCATTAATACGGGAGATTAAACATGCAAGAAACCCTCATTCACAATCTGAACAAACACAATCATACGAGATTAAAACCAAGTGAGGACCTAAATACATGCAAAATATACGTAAGTGTTACATAATTGAGGCTCAACCGAGCCTCAAGCCAAATGAGTTTAGCTCATACTCAAGGTATGAACTTGCAAATACATGTTCGAGATTAAGTTCATAGCCATGATAGAGGTTCAAAGTTCAAGTAATAGAGTCCCCCTGACGATGAAGATCTCGTTCCTTATCTTCTTCCTTGCAAGATGTCGAGAGAATGTCGGATTCTCCTGACCTTCCCGAAGTAGTGTGGAGTAGAGTATGTTGATACAGATTCGGTGGTCCTCTTTTGAACCCTTGTCTGATAGGGGGTAGGTGAGGTGTAAAGACTTTCTTGCCCCTCTTTCAACTCAAGAGTTGATTGCATTTTCTCACCCAAATGTGGTTTAGGTGCGAGTGTTGGGATGACGAGTGAGATGATGACCCGAGCTTCTCTTCCCTTTGATCATTTTGTTGTATGTTCTTGGGTTGGGCTTAAGTGCGGATCAGTCCCTCCAAGGGTGGATAACCCATGTTCCCCATTCAGGACTTGTGGGGCATAAATCGAATGAAATTGCATACAATGTGATCTTGCATCTCCTTCCTTCGACCTATAACAAATAGACATGTTTTAGGCCATAATATGAGTAATAGGGGAATGAAATGATATGAAATGAAATGTAAAATAGGCTCTGAATGGAGTCTTATCATGGGCTAAGGTATCAAGCAATGCCTTGCATTGATTGTATGACTGCTGCATGAAAGTGTCATTTGCTACTGAATCCATATCTCTTCTTGTATTATGATCCAAGCCAAAATAAAAGGCTTGAATCTGCCTCCAGTGCTGCAATCCATGATTGGGCCAGCTCCTCAGCGATCCTTTAAATCTCTCCCACACCTCATATATGTTCTCTTGAGGTTTCTGCTTGAAAGACTGGATTTCGGTCAGAATCCTTGCAGTTTTGCTTGAAGGGAAAAAGTGTGTCAAGAAGGCTCTTCTCAGCTTTTCTCAAATATCACTGGAGTCAGGAGGAAGGCTATACAGCCACTCCTTGGCTCTGTCTTTCAGAGATAATGGAATAGCCTCAACCGGATAATTTCTTGATCAACTCCATGATACTTGATTGTGTCACAAATTTCCAGGAAAGCATCCACATGAGTACATGGATTGCTTGTTTCTGCACCTCCAAAAGTCGAATAAGATTGCAGTAGCTGAATGGTTGAAGACCTCAATTCAAAGTTGTTTGCAACTATGGGTGGTCTTCTAATTGAGGGTGCAATTGCTTCTGCTGTTGGCATGGCAAAAAGCTCAATAGGGAGGTCATCATCTACCACAACCTCTTGGTTATGATCATTAATGTCTTTCTCAAATACAGGCTCATAACTGGCCTCAGATTCAGCTTCTGGTTCAGCAAATTGTTCCAGAACAGTTTCTTGTTCTTCAAAATCAGACTGTGCTCATGTTAGCTCTTGGAAGTATAGAGCTCTTGTTTTAGCTCTTCTTTGGGCTCTATGTGCTCTTGTTGATGAATGTTCAGGGGTGTTTTGAACAGCACAAAATGACAAGTTCATACACTTCCTGCAAAAACTAGAAAAGCAGCAGGTTCCCTAACATAATAGAAAAACAGAAAGCAAGTAAAACAGCTTGCAATACAATCTTAAAGCTAACTAAAAAATGTAAGGAGCACTACTCTCCGGCAACGGTGCTAAAAATTTGATGGGACAAATATAGTCACACTAATGTGCAAGTATACACATATCTACAAGTAATACTAGGGTGAGTCCTTGGTCATATTCACAGGGAGTAAGGTCTTAAACATACTCACAATCTACAATATATATAGCTTAGTGACCAACCAGTTTGAAGGGGTTTACTAACAAACTACGGAACACATAAATAAAACTAAATAAGAAAGAAAGTAAGGATGAGGGAAACAATAGCAATCAGAATATGAAGATAACAATAATGAAGAACGAGCTACTCAAGACTACGGTGTTTTGCTTGACTCCTATGCAAATGTGTGAATCTACGTATCAAATATTCAACACTTTGTCGTTCTATGAACACACAAATGTATGTTCATGCTATTTGAACACAAACAACTCAAGCATATAACAAATTCATGCATAAACCAGCAAGTGAAGAGAATTAATCCGCAAATACTTAGAACAAAAGCTTAGTAGTTCGGCTCAACTGAGCCTTGAGTTTACAAAATTAGCTCATGCACGAAGCATAAGCCAATATCAATACAAAATACAAGCTCCTAGCCTCCATCTTCATCACCAAAATCTGTAAATCTCGCAGCTCCCTCTTTTGGCCCGCGAGCTCTCCTTCACGGATGTGTATGCATTTGTGTGGTGGGAATTCTTGGACAATTTTCATCCTCTAAGTCGTGCCCCTTTTATATAGGATTTGTAGGACTTCATTTGAGGGAAAAGTCATCCTTTTTCCCAAGCTTGTCCTCCAAGTTTTGGATAAGATCAAGTGACAATCACTTTTCTTGTCCTTTTGTGAGACTAGTCAAAGTTTCTTGGAGAAGCTTCTTCCTTTTCCCAAAATGTGAGATTCGGCCTTTCTTTTGCTCCTTGTTGGGCCTTTTTGCTATATATATTTCAAGGATCATGAGCACATGTTGCATGGACCTACAAATAAACATTTAAGCACAAATTAGTCACAAACTAAGTGTAGCTGTCAAATGATGATAAGCAATAATATAATAAATAAGCATAAAATGATATACAATATAGGCTTATCAACTACTCCACACTTAGATCATGCTTGTCCTTAAGCATAAAATCGACAAGAACAACCAGAGATGTAATCATGAAAGCATAAATGCATGAAATTAATGTATGAAATAAAAGTCTAGAATGTATCATGCATGGTGTAGATATATTTGGTATGTGAAATAGCTTGGATCAAGTGTATAGGTGCATCTTTGTGGCTAATCAAAAGCAATTTGGGAGGAAGGAACATCTCTCTACATCATCTCGGATCATGCCTTCCTTGTAGCTTCTAATTGTGCCTTCTTTATCCTATTTTCTGCTTCACTCGAGACTAGATGAACTCCTCATTATCTGCCACTATCCTTGTGCATGAACCAAGGTTATCCCCTTACAATAACCTTGGTTGCGGTGACTTTTGGATTCAAAGTGTGAGATTTGTGGAGGTGATCATGTTATGAGTCATTGCCCGGACGAAGTGAATGTCCCTATGGATTATTTGATGTTCCTTGATCAACAAAGAACCCTTTACAAGCAAGGCAATGGTAGAGGCATCCGAGAGGA
>JAOYMZ010041383.1:0-15187 GCA_025802335.1 Pinguicula primuliflora | reverse complement strand
GGCGCAAAGGTACCACTCGCCGTCTGAACCACCTTTTTCTGTGTTTTCTGCGATTTAATAATGTCAGATGCATCAAAAGTAATAGTATCGGTGGCTCCACAATCGAAAATCCACTTAGAATTTTTTGTTGGGACAAAACTTCCGTTTCCCGCAACCTGGGCCGCTGCTGAATTTATTTTACAGCCCAAGTTTGTCAATTTTCGGCTTGCTCCATCTTTTTCCTCCTGATTTTGTAACTTGGGCCGCTTTTTAATTTTTCCTGCCCGGCCCAACTCATCCATCTCGAGCCCAGCCTGCTCCTCCGCGTAATGACCAAAGCACCCCTGCGGAAAAAACCTGGCAGACGAAATATCTCGAGGGCATTTCTGTACTTTCACATTCAATGCATTTTTATTTATACCTCAGGTCGGTGGGTCGTGGAGATGGGTCTCCATCCTCTCAATTCGGATCTCGTCTCTCCCGGCTCATCCTCCTCTGTCGAGATTCGTCGTCACGATTTCATCAGAAATATCCTCAGTGGGTTGTGACTGCCGCCTGTGATGGCGGCCCGGCCACCCTGCATTCCATACGCCGAGCATCCACCTCTACGACCTCCTCAGTCGAAACCTTGATTTCTGTTCAATTTGAAGCAATTCACCCTCCAAGGTCCAGGTATCTGACAAAATTCGCAATAGGGTCGCCGGTATGATGAATTTTTGGCCTAAGTAGTGACTTCTGACCGGCGATTAGGGGTTGGAGTCGGTGTTGGATTTTCGGGACGACGGCCCGGCTCCGTCGCTCCAGGTCCGTGTGATGCCAATCTTGTCCCAATTTCGCCCGGTGATGAAATGTTCAGTCCATTGGGGGTGCACCGTTCGATTTCTAGATTTGAGCCCGGACGGCCTCCCGATGCACTGTTGCGTACGCTGCATCTACTGAGGGTAAGGGACTTTCATTGAGTATATCACGAATAATCCTCTCATATGTTGAATTCAGCCCGACAAGAAACTTGAACAGACGATGCTCCGAGTGAATCTGATTGTATCTGTCGATGTCGGCAATGCATTTCATGGGATTCGGCCGTCGTCGGTCAATTTTGGTCCACAGTGAGTTGCACGAGGAGTAATACTCCTCAAGTTGCGACGTCCCTTGCATAATCCTGTCGGCCTTCGTTACCAGGTCGAAGATCTGCAAACTATCTTCACCTGTATTAAAGGTATGCACAAGGATCTTCCATAGTTCAAAGGAGTTCGGATAGTAAATGAATTGGTCGACAAGTCGTTGGTCGATGGATTTTTAATCCACTGAAAAACCTGGGTGTCTTGTTTCCGCCATTTCTTATAGCCTGGACTATCTTTCTGTGGTTCCTTTGCTTCGCCTGTAATGTATTCCAATGGGTCCTGGGATATGATGACCAGTTCTATTTTTCGAGCCCACAAAACGTAGTTATTGTGGTCAAGCTTAATGTCGATGATTACATTTGAATCTTCATTCTTTTTGGATGATTTCGTCTGAGACTCCATGAATTTTGCAATCTCTTGATTCACATATTTCTGTATTTCTGTTTGAGATACCTCCGGGTTGCCAGTTCCTTTTCTTTATCCATGACCTAGCTGTTCTTCGGTAGATGAGGATGTAGTCTTCAAACTTGATCCGATATCATGTTGATTTGTGAATGTATTGAATTGTGTATGAATTTGGATGCAAGAACACAAGATTTTGTACGTGGTTCGGGAATTCTCCACTCCACGGGACTTGAGAGAAAAAGCAACCAAGAAATAAGCCAGTTCTAGCATTTGAAGCTGCTGACCGGTTCGCAAGTAAAAGAAAGCGGAAGGTTCTCTCTAACGATAGCACAAAGAAGCAGAAAACTAAAAAAGGATTATCTGTGTCATATATAAGTCGAAAAGATCAGGCTAAAGCAGTTGATGCTCAGCCAGGGAACTCTAAATCAAATGATGAGTTCAAGATGGCTGGTGGCAACACTTATTCAATTCCATCTGAGCAGGATGTTGAGGAAGATAATACCCTAATCCCACATAAATATGAGGTTGGGTCCTGACTTTTGCTTTTCGTTTCCATAGTCATTTCAGTGCAAGAATCACAGAAAACCATTTTCATAAGTATGCATGCGTCGATAAGCAGCAACGATAAAGAAGAGGCAACAGAGACTGAGCCCAATAGTCGGAGGCGAACTGGTGGCCTTGGTGATGTATACAAAGACAAATGTGAAATGTGCAGATGGCACTAACAAGATTGTGTGGGATGATCATGCCATTCGGAAACTGTTGGACCGCTCCAACCTCCAGACTGGTTCATCAGATAATGCTGAATCGGAATTGGAGAATGATATGCTTGGTTCAGTCAAGGTGTTATGCTGCTCTCATTTTACTAGTCCTTTTAATTCATTTTTGGTTGTTCCTTGTACATTCTGCTGTGGTTTGTTCCAGTTTTGGTTTTCGTAAAAACATTGAATCCCCGTGCAGCAGCATCTAGAATCCATACTTTATTTATGCCTAAACAAATTTCTCTCTTGTATGCACTAAGTACTCGTATAACACACATTCATTAACAAATTTGTTTTCCCTCCTTTACAATGTTGCACCCTCACCTCCGGGGGAGAAAAGCTGAAGTCGATTTAATGTTTCTGATGCTGCTTTACCATTAAAATACTAAGTTACATTTTTAAGCTCTCTTTAATCTTTCATCATATATGTTATATTTATGTCTTACTGTCTATTCAAATCGTTTATTTTTTGGGGGGGAGTTATTTTTATTTAATTTTCCTGCAGTCGCTAGATTGGAATGATGAATGTACAGAAGAACAACCTGGAATGGTGTCGATTACGTCGGGAAGTGATGATCTAAGCAATCACAAAGCAGAAAAGGAAGATGATATCTCAATTGTGGTTCATAAAGAAAATGAATGGGACAGGCTTCTTCGAATTAGGTTAGACGGAATCTTAAGTAGCGTATTTGCATTAGGTTATCATGGTAACTCTATGTTCCTTCACAAACATTTTACATTGCTGAATTGGGTTCTGCAGATGGGAGAAATATCAAAATGAGGAGGAAGCAGCTCTTGGTCGTGGGAAGCGACAAAGAAAAACAGGGAGACACATATTGCTCATCCTAATGAAGCACCGTGTGAAGTAATTCTCTATGCTCGATCTACAAGACTGTTTCTTTTCATATTTGTGGTAAAACGGAATAAAACTGAAAAGGGATGGCATTTCTTTTCATATTTGTGGCAACAGTTTTTCTAACTTAACCAAACAGTAAATCGCGCCTTTAGCTAGGGTTTGGGAGGGTAGGATGTAATGCAATCATATCCTCTATCTCAAAATCGGATGGGGAGATTGTTTACGTAGAGACACCATCTCAAGAAAAATAAAAAAAATAAAAAATAAAAAATAAATAAATAAATAAATATAATAATAAAATAAAATAAAAAATACTAATAAAAATAAAAAATAAATAAATAAAATAAAATAAAAAATAAAAAATATTAAAAAAATACAAATACAAATAAAAATAAAAAATAAAAGACAATAAAATAAAATAATAAAAAAGAGAAACAAGTATAACTGAGATACCAACTTACCACCGACCATACCCTTACGCTCATACCGAAATAGATGCATGACTACACAAATAACGATCCACATAAATAATTAAATACCTATCAGTCTAGAGATCAATAAGCAAATAGTTACACTATAAAGTCTTATGTATCCTTAACCGTAATTCTACGTCTCCAACTCGTTCTATCAGAGGTCATGT
Source organism: Pinguicula primuliflora (assembly GCA_025802335.1). Classification (NCBI taxonomy): domain Eukaryota; kingdom Viridiplantae; phylum Streptophyta; class Magnoliopsida; order Lamiales; family Lentibulariaceae; genus Pinguicula; species Pinguicula primuliflora. Next base: position 11,425 of record JAOYMZ010041383.1, on the reverse strand, counting down.
CATCGGAGAGGTTTAATCTTACTAGATTTGCTCATCCCATGTTCGCTTAGGTCTTTCCTGCCCTCGTCGCCCTTCGACTTGTAATCTTTCGACTCTCCTAACTGGATCATCCAAACTCCTTCTGCGTACATGACCAAACCATCGCAATCTTCCTTCTCTCAGTTTGGCACTTATAGACGCAACACCAAGTGTATCTCTAAATACCGCATTTGGGATCTTGTCTAATCTTGTGCGACCACACATCCACCTTAACATCTGCATCTCTGTCACTTCAAATCTCCGCACATGTAAAAGACTCATAGCCCAACACTTTGACCCGTAGAGTATCGCTGGCCGTATAACCGTTCTATAAAATTTTCCCTTTAACTTGAGTGGGACTTTTTTATCGCACAACATTCCAGTAGCCGACCGTCATTTCATCCATCCAATCTTAAGGTGATGGACAACGTCGCCTTCTACACTTCCGTCCTTTTGTATGATGGATCCTAGATATTTGAAGCTATCTTTCTATTGGAGGATCTGGTTTGCAATTATAACTTCCGTACTACTTTCCTCCATTTCATTGGCAAAGTTGCATGCCATATACTCTGTCTTTGAGCGACTCAACCGGAGGCCCTTAGCCTCCAATGTCTCTCTCCAACGCTCCAAATTAGCATTGACCTTCTCCTTCATCTCAACCACTAAGACAATATCATCCGCAAACAACATACACCATGGTACTTCATCCTGTAGGTCCTGAGAGAGTACATACATAATTACTGCAAACAGAAATGGACTCAGTGCTGACCCTTGATGCAAATCTATATCCACTGAAAAGTACCCTGTTTCTCCCACTGGGGTTCGCAAACTAGTTTTCGCACCCTCATACAGATCTTGTATAGCCCTCACATACATCTATGGGATATTCTTGGTTTCTAAACATTCCCAAAAAACCTCTCGTGGGATAGTGTCATATGCCTTCTCTAGGTCTATGAAGACCATATGGAGATTCTGTTTATGTGTCCAGTATTTCTCCATTAGCCGTCTGAAAAAATGGATTGCTTCCATCGTCGACCTCCCTGGCATGAAACCAAATTGATTCTCCTTCACTTGCACTTCACCCCATAGTCTACGTTCAATAATTTTCTCCCACAATTTCATAGTGTGACTTAGGAGTTTAATGCCCCTATAATTGCCACATTGTTGCACATCACCTTTACTCTTATAGAGTGAGACTACTATGCTACTTCGCCACTCCTCTGGCATCTTTCCTGTCATCAGGATAGTGTTAAAAAGAATCGTTAGCCACTTAACTCATGTATCGCCTAAACACTTCCACACTTCAATCGGGATGTTGTCCGTCCCTACTACTTTCGCACCCCCTATCTTACTAAGGGCTCCCTGCACCTCCTCTGTCGATATCTGACTAACCACGCACTGATTTGTTGGTCGGTGCGCCTTTCCATCCCCTACACAGCTACTATACCCACGTGTCTCGTTAAACAATTTATTAAAATATTGTTCCCACCTTTCTCTTATATCCCCTCCGAGAAAAGAGTTTTTCCTTCCTCGTTCTTGATAAATTTGATAATATCAATATCTCTACTCTTCAGATCTCGTGTCTTTGCAAGCCTGTAGATATTTTGCGCCCCCTCCTTAGTATCCAATCTCATACCCTCATATGCCTTACTTTTAGCTTCGGCCACTGCCATTTTTGCTTTGATCCTTGCTTAACGGTACGCCTCTTTTAGTCGCAACCTCTCCTCATTCCCATTTGCTGCCATAAGTTGCCTAAAGTTATCTTGTTTGGCTTTAACTTTAGTTTGCACCTCCTCGCTCCACCACCATGCTTCCCTGCCAGGCCTTGCTCTACCAGATGATACCCCGATGACCTCTTTTGTTGTGTCCCTAATGATAGTAGCCATGTAGGCCCATATATGATCCGCGTCTTCAATGATCATGTCCAAACAAGTAGGAGCAACCTTATCTCTGAAGGCAGTAGCCGTCTCGCCCTTAAGATTCTTCCACAATATCTTAAGAGAGGTTTTGTCAATCTGATAACTGTTTTTCTATGCTTCCTATATGTATTCGTGCAACATTGATTGCAGCAATATGTATCACTGATACAGTATTTTGTCAATCTGAACTTATTATCTAATTTTTTGAACATTTGTGCCCATGCATGGCACAAAAAGTTGGTGCCATTTATCTTGCAGCATATTATTGACAAAGATTGGTGTAATATTACAGTTCTAAGCTTCGGGCCCGACAGAAAGAAAGAATAACAAAGAAAAAGACGGCTGAATCATCTACTGCACTTCAGGGCTTGGACAGGCTAAAGTCAGTATATGACTTCCGTTCCTCCCAATTTCAAGGTGAGGACGAAAGGCACATATCAACGCAGCTACCTGAAGAAATATCTTCCGCTGTTACCCTGAAAGAGGAGATTCATGACGCAGAGAAGTCAAATGGTATAGCTGTCCCCAGTCAATGGCTGCCAAATGAGATGAGTGTAGATGGTCTTCAGACAATCTCTGCCAGTCGAAAAATGCCTGAAACTATACCTGGAACATCTCGTATGCACCTAAGGGCTGATTTTCCTGATAGGAACATGCCTTTTGCTCCTGTAAGATCATGGTTTCACCCTCTCTTTCATGAATTTATTATGAAAAATACCGAGAACCTAATTATTTTACTATACTTGCAGTATCCTTTGAATATCCTAAAAGGGAAAGGAGCTGCTGAGTATATGGTCAACTCTGGAGCTACTTTTTAGGATTTTCAGGAGAAAATGATGTTGCCCAAATTACCTTTAGATGAAAAACTGTTTCCCAGATTTTCCTTTCCTGCTGCTAATTAACCAAATACTACTAGTGAACTGTTCTCAATGTTGGTCCCTCCACATGGGGGGAGGGCCACAATTTTCAAGACATACATCTAGATAAAGTTTGACAAGTGGTGATAATGTCTCATTTCAACTTTAGCTGCGGACATTTTTCAACAAAGGCGAGCTGCCTAGGATGGCTTCTGGAAGTTTTTTTTTTCAAACATGACTGCTGTTCCTTGCCTATTAATAGGAGACGATTCTTTCGTTTCTCAGCACACCAACAACCAACAAGAGAAACAACAAGAGTTTTTTGTGAAAGAGAGTTATTTAGGGTGCTCCTAAATTGGGGAAGTGACAAAAATATTGGGAAAATATTTTTGGGTAGATCTCCGGTGTTGGTTAGCCTCTAGATGTTCTAGAGAAGACACTCTTGTACCTACTATTTTATAGTGGAAGAATTTGTTCGGAGTTTGTCCCGTGGACGTAGCCCAAAATTGAGAGTGAACCACGTTAAATTCTTGGTGTCCATTTATTTACTGCACCTGCCTGACGTCTCCATTATTATTATTTTATCCGCTGCGCCCAACACGTTGCTCGCTAGGGTAATCATCAAATTTGTAGCATTCTTACTTTGTGTGCCTTAAGATTTTGTAATGTTCACATCTTACAGGGCGACAGGGGATGAATTCACCAAATACTGGTTCTTTGACCATCACTCAGTCCATGGTCGTTATTGTCTGGTTCATGGTCTTTGATTATGTGTTGTACAATTCCTTGCGACTAGACCTGCTCTAACGTCCAATGATGGGTTTGACCTGCCGAAGGCTAAAGTGGAATGCAGGATTTGCTTTCGAGCAACTTTTCGTCATCGCGTATGGTACTTCAACTAAGTGTTTTGGAATCACCTTTAAGATATCTCTGATGGTGCTTACGAATTTCATATTTAGTCTGCCAAGGAAGTAAATAGATGATGTTCATCTTGCATCATATTGAATTTCTCGATATCACTTACTGCTCATTCTATTGGATTTGGACGCATTCGATATATTTTGAGCCATAGGGAACTGCATATGTTGAGAATATCCCATACGGATTTGAGATAAAGAATATAAATCAAATTGTAAGGGAATGTGGTGCTATTATCAATTACCCTCGACTCAAGTTTTAAATAAAGTATCACATATCTTCCTTATAAGTTGGCTTACATATGCGCCTACGCACACATGATACGAGCCCATAGATGGAGGTCTATTTTCTAACATGCTATCAGAGTAGGCGATATGAGCCCCGAGATTATTTTCGGGATAATTCGGAGTGAATTGGCCCATGTGATTCCACGGGAATTTGACCCAAATTGAGCATTGTTGTGGGAACCTCGATGATTTGTTTTCGCCGTTCTTCTTATTGTTTTGGAACAAAGTCCTGAGTATTAACATCATAATGGAGTGTGGTCCAATTGGGCATTATCCTTGTGTTAGTCCAAGTCTCAATAAGGTTTACCTAGTTAGACTTGAGGGGGAGTGTTGAGAATGTCTCACACAGATTACAGAAAGTAATACCAACCAACTTATTCGGAAATGTGATGCTAAAATCTATCACATTGAGCTCAAGATTTTAATGAGAGTAATCTTCATCTTACTTATAAGTTGGCCTTTATGCTCATTTGCACACACGAGATCCGAGCCCAGATAGAGGGTCTACTTTCTAACAACATAGTCCATAATATTCTTCAATCTATGCTTGCCCTTGCATTAGGCAGTTTGCTTTCGTCATAAGGTTAAATATCTGCGAACTGTCCTTCCTTGTCGTGAAAGTTTTTTGCAGATTCCTCTAGAGCATTGGTATGGCCAGTGATGTGCTCGAGCCATCCTCAACCCCTAATAGCTATCTCTATTAACCCTGACGGGTTGTCCAAATGGTGGAGGACCTGAATCTCACAACTGGAGTTCGGGTTCAAATCCCACTAGGAGCAAATAATTCGTTTGGGCCACCACCGCAGGCTTAGGACAGAATGACCCGATTTGAAGGGGAGTGGCCTTGCATGAACCCCCTATTGGGACTAGTCACAGTCAGGCCCGAAGTACTAGGATACCCATAGGGTTGTAAAAAAATAGCTATCTCCATTAATCGTAGATTCATGCCCATAGCACATAGTTGTTATTGTCGAGTTTGATGTTTACTACAACAGATCGTGTATATTCTGACTCATAAGGATGATGATGGTTTTGAGATTAAGCTTGCAAGAATTTTACAAATTGTTCAACAAGTGTGTTATTTGGATCGGCCACAACCGACATTTTCTCTAGCATGGTGCAGTTGTATTGTCAGAAAAATAAGACTTTTGGTATATGATAAAGCCGGATCTCATTCTCGCTCATATACCACACTAGGGTATGGCCCGTGCCCCGAGGTCTAATAGGATAGTACTACAATGACAAATAATGTAAAGGTATGGATTTTAACCATTAAAATTTTCCTTAATCATCATGTTAATTTCTTAATAGGCCTCAAATATTATAGATAATTAGAGAATTGTGTAATGGGCCGGGTTGGGAAGATATTTGTGGGCCGGAATTGAATTGGTTAGAATGGGGAAATTCTTCCATGGGAATTAGAAACAGAGGTCTTTCAAAGTCTATCTCCTGAATCTCACAAAATTTTCTTCGACAACTAACGGAACAAAAATCTTGGAGAATCGGGAAGATCATACCTACCTTTTGAACCGCCATGGGGAATTGGCTAACCACCATTCCACAAAATCCGGGAGAATTGAGCTGATAGGATCGGGGGTCATGATCTATAAATACATCTTCGTGAAGGAGAGGAACACACAAGAGCTAGAGTTAGCCACAACCAAGCAGAGCAGAAATTCGAGATTAGTAGAGGGATCAGTGTAAGTATATGGATCCAAGGGGATGGACGCGGATTGACTGGGGTTTCTAGGTTTTCTTGTTCACGTTCATATTTGCATAATTGTTTTAAAGCTATAGAATTCATACGTATTATGTTGATTAGGTGATTTGGGTTATTGGGGTGCTACATTGTGAATAGACTTCGTGAATCAAATTTATTTCTTTTAGTTGAGATTTTTGAGCATGATTCAATTCAAAGGGTATTCTATTAGTGGAGGTAATTGGGGTCAACTGTTCTAGGTATAAGCTGAGTCATTTGAAAACTCAATTTACTAACGATTGGATTTTCAAAGAAGTTTTCACAGTTTGAACGATTTTTCATTCTGTCCATTTCGGAATTTTTACAAAGATGGGGTAGGGAATTTTCTTTTCTCCTGAAACTATTTTGGGAAAACCTGAATTTGGGATAATTGAGTATTTTGGAAACTGAGTGTTGATTTATTTTTGTTTGCAAAGACTTGTGATAGTTTCAGCGGATTGTACTGAATGGTTGGTGGGTTTAGGTTGGCTAAGGCCCTGTTAAGCTCTGGCTCCGTAGTTGGGGAAATCAGCCCCGTGTTGGCGGCTTTGGATCGATTCGTGTTGAGTTCTCGTACTCGGGTGTGCGTGGTAAGTCGTCCAGTAGGTGTTTGTATAGAAAGGGTGGATGGTTATATGGAGTTCTTCGATTGTGGCCTTGGTTGGGGTTGCGTTGTCTGCGAAGGATGTTGTTGTTTGTTGGTATAAGTGATCAGTCATATGCATTGCTTTCCAAATAGTCGAACTTCTATTTTGTCTTCTCTACATCTAGTTTAAGTTTTGAAACTTTTCACTATATCTGCTTGCCCATTTACTTGTTGAGCTTTAAGCTCACGGGTGCTATTGTTTTGCATCCATAATTTCAGATCCAGGTCGAATCTAGGCAAGCCATGGATCAGCAGGAAGAAGAGGTGTTCTACTCCGGTGATTCGAAATGATTTTGTTATGCTAAGTTCTATACGATGTATTCTAGCTCAAACCTCTGTTACGTTTTTATTTCTCAGTGTAGAGGATAGATTTCCTCATAATCATTGCACATTTTTGGTTACGATGTATTAATTGCCGAGCTTTTATTATGGTTTTTTGGATGGGAAAAATCTGGGGTGTTACAAATAAAGTATCTACAATGCTGAATCAAGAATGAAAAAAGTGTGAATGTAGAAGTTCACATCAATGTCGATATGAAATCGGAGTGAAATACGGTGAAATTTAAGATGGAACAACATGTCCATATAATTAAGAGTGTACCATATGCATAAAAAATATGGAGTGGATAATTAACAAAACAATTGCGCTGAAGTGTACAAAACATTTTGAGTGTCAGAACCGGTTCGCAATGAGCATAGTAAAGTGTTGATGTTGAAGGGGCAAATAAATAGTCCAGCATCATGGATAACTTATCGTGGCTGTCAAGATATATATAAAACCCCTGTAGAAAATTAACATACACATCAATGAAAAGTTAATACACAGAAGTGAAGACACGCATATATAGAACCCCTTTGCAAGAAACACTGATACAAATAAATGAAGACTTGTTTCGCCAAATGATGGTGTAAGGTGCGACCTGCTGAATGATTCATTTGAATGAGAACAAAAACTTGCAAATAACAAAAGTCCTTAAATAAACATGCGACTCATTTGAAGGAGAAAAAATGTGCAAGTTGCCAAAACTTCCAAATATTGCAGAATGGTTCATTTGAAGGAATGAAGACGGATACAAAGAAATGAAGACTTGCCTCACCATTCCTAAAGTCGCCACCTGCTGAATGATTCCTTTGAAGGAGAATAAAAACTTACAAATAACAAAAGTCCTTAAATAAACTTGCAGAATTGTTCAATTGAAGTGGAAAAACACTGCAAGTTACAAAAACTTGCAAATACGGCAGAATGCTTCAGTCGAAGGAATGAAGATTGAGACAAAGAAATGAAGACTTGTCTCACCATTCCTAAAGTTGCAGCCTGCTGCATGAAAAACTTGCAAATAACAAAAGCCCTTACATAAACATGCAGAATGGTTCATTAGAAGGAATGAAGGCTGATACAAAGAAATAAAGACTTGACTCACCATTCGTAAAGTTGCCATTTGCTGCATGATTCCTTTGAAGGAGAACAAAAACTTGCTAATAACAAAAGTCCTGAAATAAACCTATAGAATGGTTCATTTGGAGGGAGAAAAACCTCCAAGTTACAAAAACAAGCAAATACCAACATTAAAAAAACTTGTGTCATTGGAAGGAGACATAATAAGTACCAAAAGGTCAAACGCATTCCTAACCGCAAAGAAGAAATAAAAAGTCGCAGGACGCCTCCTTGAAAGGAGACCGAAAACCTGCAAAATGCAGAATTCATTTCTTGAAGCACAAAAGATAGGTAGCAGCATGTTAGTAGAGCTTGGTTATAATTTGTGAACTGGATCACATCAAGAATGTGAAGGGTATATAACAATATTATAAATTAGTAAAGTTCACATTCCTACAAACGGAAGCATTGTAAAGTTGATCAGCCAAAGGAATCGGTAAATATAGATAAATAACTTACTCATTGTAGAACCTCTCGATAAACGATATTAACAGTGCAGCCATTGTTTACCTTAGGAATGATCAATTGTGAACAAATGAAGGATAAACAAAACTATGCAAGCTTTGAATAAACTGGAACAAATGAACAAATGAAGGCTCAACGAAACTATGTAAGCTTAATCTGGGCAATGCGAAACTATGAAATCAAGCAGTAGCAACGAAAATCAAGCAGTAATCAATAGGATTTCCACAATGAAAGTAAGAATACGAATAGAATTAAGCATAAGCAGAAACATGGAACTCAGACCAGTAAGAATACGAATAGAATTGTAATTTAACTTGCTATAGTTTGAAGTAGCTTTCTTTACTGCTTCAGCATATATATCTTGAAGACATTTCTTCGAGATTCCAGCTAATAGTAAAAAAATGTAATGCTGCCAAAAAAAAATCAATGTAAAGGATAATAAATATTTTGCAAAAACAATCATTACCACTTATTCACTATTCAGGGGAAGTAGCTATTGCATCTAAGCTTCACCTTTAAATTGGTTTCTCCATCAAGATTTGAAGTCTCGAAATTAAATTTGTAGGAAATAAAAGACCACCAAAATAATTTTTTCTTACCTTAAGTAAAAAGCTCACATAACCATGCAACTTTCACTATCCCTGTACCAATAATTTCGGGTCGTTGATTGTAAGAAAAGTTACAGCAAATGAAGGGAATAATTGGCCTCCGCGCGAATGTTATTTCGAAATGTAACCTTCGATTTTATTTTTGATTTACTTTTATTGATCTTTTACTTAAAAGGCATTAAAAGAAAAGAAAGAAAAAAAATAAAATATTAAACCGTCTTAATTCCTTCTAGTCAAGTCAATCACCGGAAGACTTTTTCACTAACCATCTCCGTCGAACGAAAAAACATCCAAATTGAAGAAGACGCTCTTCAACCTCGACTCGAATCACATTCAATATGTCCCGACATAGAACCACTGATGTTTTCTGATGCCGGATATGTCGAATCTCCGACCAACTATCTGGCGAGAGTTATTCAAATGCGCACACGGTCGACGCCTGTCATCGGGTACACCATGACTGTCGATAATACGGACAGTCGGGATTAACCCGCTCTTCTATACGGGGCCATGAACGATCTATGCCGAAATTCCTATTAGTGCAGGGTTTATCATGAACTTCGTTTGCAACAATCTTGGTGTGTTGTTCTTTTACTTAAAAGGCATTAAAAGAAAACGAAGAAAAGAAATAAAATAATAAACCGTCTTAAATACGTTCTAATCTAGTCAATTGCTGGAAGACTTTTCACTAATCATCTCCGTCGAATGAAAAACCATCCAAATTAAAGAAGACACCCTTCAACCTCGACTCGACTCGACTCGAATCACCTTCAATATGTCCCGGAATAGAACCACCGATGTTGTCAGATGCCGGATATGTCGGATCTCCGACCAACTGTCCGGCGAAAGTTGTTCAAATGCGCACACGGTCGACACCTGTCATCGGGTAAACCACGACTGTCGATAACACGGACAGTCGAGATTAATCTGCTCTTGTATACGGGGTCATGCACGATCTATGCAGGGATTCCTATTAGTGCAGGGTTGATCATGAACTTCGTTTGCAACAATCTTGGTGAGTTGGTAACATATTTTGTGAAGTTCATTTGATCTATTTAGAAATGGAAGACCTGATACTAAACATATCATGTCAAAAGTTCATCATATAAATACCGATGTCATTACGCAGCAAAAATATGTAATGATATGGGACAAAAGAGTGTCAAAAGTACATGATTCATCACTAGAAGTCCAAGTCAGAGTCACTATATGAGGGAGAGGGGATGACATGTCCATCCGAGGATGGGGTCGTCCCATACCCGGAGTCGGAGGCTCTTTCAGGCAATGCAAATTGAGGTGAAGGTGTTGGAGGGGATGGAGGGGGTGAAGGTTGCAACTGTTGCAGAATGAGTTCCAATTCCCGAAACTGTCCCTCCAATTTTTCTTCCCTCTCCCGCTGAGCAGCGGCGACCACCAGGGGGTCAGGTTTTGATACCTCCTCCTCCTCCTACGTAGCATATTCGGCACCCTAAGGGTCCTCTTCAGGATCACCATCATCACTTGAGTCATTGGACCACTCCTCCATCAGACTACCAACCTCTGTAGCCTCGAAATCAATATCAGAGGCCTAAAACATAAACCAACAATAGTAAATAACGCGACTATAAATGTATTTAAAACAACAAAGTAGGTTCACCTAAGGTTCGTCCTTATCCACTGGTGGTGTAGGGAGGCTGTTTACCTCCGGTTCGCCGTCCGTAACGGATGAAGAAGAATTTTGATGTGCAGACATCTTGATTATATGTGTAGTAATGTTTTGCAGCAAATGGCGCTTATGGAGTCGAAAAGACACATATAGCCTATAGGAGAAGGCGGAATGACACTTTGGAGCGCAAGTGAGTCATTTCATTTGGAAACAGGAAGGTGTGCAAAACAGCGCACTGTTCCGAACCAACATGCAAGGAAGACCAACCTTTACTACCCCATGATATTCCCATGATAGGGATTGTTATGAGAGTTGAAGCAAACACAATCAGGAGATAGCAAAGTCCATTAGGGACAACTCACTTTATCCCAGAAGACACACCAGCACCACTTCACTAGACGGAATCAGAGAAGAAAGCGACGTTGACAACCATGCAACCATGTGTTACGAATGGTTTTCTTCTCTTGTTGACTGTATCTATATTTATTTATATAGAACAAGAACAAGATCTTGACTGATCATAGAAAAGACTACACAGGCAGTCTATAAAAAGACTACACGCACAGTCTATGAAAAGTTTTAGAATTTCACGAAAGATTTTTTTCGGGATAAGTATTAAAATAAATAAGTAATTAGGGTTTAGGATTTAGAGTTTAGGGTAAGGGCCCGACTGACGAGTTATTTCCGACTTTGCTATCCGGGTATTTAATTTTAGCTAATATATATACATATAACTCTAATTACTCTATTTGACATGCTAAGTGAGTATGAATGGCTAAACATGCGTGTGAATACATTAGTTTTTATCGGGTGCTAAGGGAACTTGTGGGATTTTAGACTTTTTTCAAGTAGATTGGAAACAAAGAGACTTCATTACATACCTCGTAGG
>JAOYMZ010041372.1:0-15189 GCA_025802335.1 Pinguicula primuliflora | reverse complement strand
AGATGACCTCACCGCCGTAGTCTTTGACCTCACCGCGGCAGATTTCATTATACCGGTATAATCAATTGGAAACAGACCAAAAATGTGTTCAAACGCAGCCGAATTTCGCCGAAGATTGACGGGAAAATCATGTGGATGTTGTTGAATCAGGTTCGGTGTAGATATGTATAGTCGAACTGCGTTTTCCAATTCAAATGACGTGAGCGGCGGGAGCAGCACGACGTGCTGCGCCGGCAGTGCTGACGGTCCAACGCCGATGCCGGCTGGAGGTCAAACCCCAACCAACGTCGTCGCGCTCACGCATCTATCCGACACTCTGGAATCGATATTCTTCGCCACTTCGCCACCACCGGACTTCGATTTCTTTGCCGACGCACGATTGGTGACGGCATCCGGGAGGGAGATTCCTGTGCATCGATGCATACTATCGGTGAGAAGTCCTTTTTTCAGGAACTTGTTTGCGAGCAGAGATAGGAACACGAAATTGGAGCTGAAGGAGTTGATGACGGGGTTTGATGTTGGATTCGACGCTTTGGAGACGGTACTGGCGTATATTTATAGTGGAAAGATTAGGGCTTGCCCGAGGGATGTTTATGTTTGTGTGGACGATCAGTGCTCGCATTTGGCCTGCAGGCCTGCAGTGTCGTTTATGGTGGAAATTTTATACTCAGCCTTTGTCTTCCAGATTGATGAACTGGTTGTTCTGTTTCAGGTATTCGGATATGTTTCATGGTGTTAAGCAAGATATGGCATAGAAAATTTCAGGTGCGGAATGAATGAGTTATTTGTCGAGTTCTAATCATAATTGTCGGATGCAATTGGATCACAACCTTATGTTCATGGATTAGAATTCTACAAATAACTCATTTATTCGACACCTAAGCTTTGTTTGATTATGATTCAGCGGGCTCTCTTGTTTGTTTATTTTTCGGAAAATTGTTCAAACACGTGTGTTGTTCTCTGTGTTGGAAGATTACACAAATCTTAGAATAGTACTTTTGAGAAAGATCGAGTAAATAGTACATATCTGGGCATTACTCAGTTCACATTCATGTCAATCCTTATCTTCTCGCAGAACAAGTTGATGGTCATTCTTGACAAGGCTACGGCCGATGATGTATTGATGGTGTTATCTGTTGCAAACATCTGCAGCACACAATGCCAAGGTTTACTTGCAAGGTCGATTGAGATTGTGGTCAAATCAGATATTGATTTCATTACTCTTGATAAAGCGTTACCCCATCATGTTGTGGAACAAATAACCAAGTTGCGGATGGAACTTGGCTTACTATCTCCTGAAAACATTTCTTTTCCTGATAAACATGTCAAGAGGATACACCGAGCTTTGGAATCCGACGACGTTGAGTTAGTCAGGATGTTGCTCAAAGAAGAGCATACTAATTTAGATGATGCATATGCACTACATTATGCTGTTGCTTACTGTGACTCAAAAACCACCACAGAACTTCTTGACCTTGCAATTGCTGATATTAACCGCAGGGATCGAAGGGGGCACACCGTGCTTCATGTTGCTGCAATGAGAAAAGACCCAAAAATCATTGTATCTCTACTGATTAAGGGAGCTAGTCCATCTGATCTGAATTTAGATGGCAGGAAAGCCCTTCAAATCTCTAAGAGACTGACAAGGGCTATTGATTATTATAGAAGTACAGAAGAAGGGAAGGCCACTCCTAATCATCGGCTTTGCATAGAGATTTTGGAACAAGCCGAGAGAGGTGATCCCTTACTAGGAGAAGCTTCAGTGTCCCTTGCTATGGCTGGTGATGATTTGCGGACCAAACTACTTTATCTTGAGAATAGAGGTGACTCATTATACTTTTTAATTTACCAAGAATTTAACGATTTATTAAATTGAGAAATGCTAAACGTACTCACTATTTGTGTACTTAATTAAGTACATAAGTCAAAACGATGTCGTTTTGACTTGAATAAAGTGAGTAAATGTAGCATCATTGTATTAAATTTTACACAGATCCACTGTATTTGGTTCTTATTATAGTGTGTGATGTTAAACTGGTGAACTCGCCTTTCAGTTGAGTTAGCGAAACATTTATTCCCACACGAAGCTCAAGTCGCTATGGATATTGCTCAAGTTGATGGAACTTCAGAATTTCAGTTTAGTGGACTTGACAGGAGTGTGCGTGGCTCCCAGAGGACGGAGGTGGACCTAAATGAGGCACCTTTCAAGATTAAAGAAGAACATCTTAGTAGGCTGAAAGCCCTCTCTAAAACTGGTGCGGATTTCTTTCGAGTTTTTTTCTATCATTTTCAAGCCATTCAGCATCAATATACTATAAGATTGTGAATGCTTTACCATCTCGTACATAACCACTGCCAACTATAATCAACTGGGAAGCCTTACCTTAAAGTTGAAATGCTGCATCCATTATTTTGTAGAATCTTATGATGGTAATTGCAAATTCCACTAACTAAAATATGCTAGACTTTTGTGCATGATTAACGTCTTATTGTCTTGGTTACTCGATTAACCAAGCTGAATTTTGTAGTTGGGGCTAAAATAAATCATTATAGGTTGGATCCCGAAAATTTTCAAATGCGGGACGCTATATACCGGACGACATTTCTTACGTTCCGAATTCTAATCTTGTCCGTTCACTGTTGATCTGACTGTCAGAATTAGAACACTTTAAGTTAAATGAGTGTTTAAATTCTGGCTGTCCACTGTTGATCTGACGGTCGGAATTAGAGTTCGGGATGTAAAAAATGCCGTATGGGATATACCGTCACACACCTGAAAATTTCTGGGTTGAATCATAGCTGAAAACATGTTGTTCCATTGGACTTCCAGAGCTAATTGTCGAGCTGGTCTTCTTTTCTTTACAACTCCTGAAAGTTAGTTACATAGCACTATAATGACAATTATTGACCTGTTCGTTGCATCTATTGTAGTAGAACTGGGGAAGCGTTTTTTCCCTCGCTGTTCAGCGGTCCTAAACAAGATCATGGACACGAATGACTATTCGGAGATAGCTCCACCGAGGAGTGGCTCTGTTGACGTATGCCCTTTGAAGAGGCAACGTCGAATGAAAATCGAAGAAGATTTAAACAAAGCATACACAGAAGACAAAGAAGAATTCGATCGTACTCTTAACTTAACATCCTCTTCATCTTCTTCGACCTTCGTCCGTGGGAAAGATGAAAGCAAATGGTAACATCACATTTAGGAATTAATATATGGGGATGCATGGTTTACCCTGATAGTTTTTGCTCGTTCCACAATTCGCGTATGTTTTCTGCCGTGTTATTATATGCATATATATCAGTGTATAATCTTTTACAACCTTAGGCAATATACGAGGAAGCATAAAAAATGACATCAAATGTACACCAAATCGTTGAAATTTGAATTTTTCTCCCAGGCACGATATTCGATGCATCACCTCCGCTATAACTTTCCGACCAAACTTTGACGGAACAAGGCGCAGAGTCGTACGTCGCTTCAACCCTAGTATGTTAGGATCTTGAATGGCGGAACAACACACCTCCGGTCCCAATTTTGTTGATTGGGTGTCCAATGCTAAATCCGCTTAATCTGCATTGAGAGGAGCTACGTGTTTCCAGTCCCAATTTGGTCTCTAACGCCAGCAGTCGTGAAAATGGTAATGACAAACTTGGCCAACTATCTCAGCCCGCTTGTAGATGAAAGGAAAGATACTTTCCCGTCAACAGATGCTGGAGAACCTAGCAAAAAAATTTCAGATGAAGAGGACGATTGGATCCAAGTTTTGGGTTGGTCGAAATCTCTGAAAAAGCAAACTGAAGGGATGACACACGAGAGTTCTAACAAACCATTGCCTCTATACATTGAGAAATTAAGAGCGAATTCCATATCTGTCCACGTGACAAATTTCCCACCAGGATGGTCGATCCCGGAGATGAGAACCCTTTTTTTGAGAGAGGCATCTGGTCCGGACTAAATGTGCCCAGGCCGTTTCTGCCCGGACCGGATTGGGTCCGCGACCGCCCATTTTAAAAACGGGCGAATACGGGAGGGTTATGATTATAAAACAGGTGGATACGGGCTTTAACCATTTAATAAATGGGCGGTCCGGTTTAGGAAAATTTTAAGCGGGAGGATATGGGCAGGATTCGTATAAACCGCCTATACTCCAAGGGCGGGCCTATTAAGGGGCGGTGCGGAATTTTTTTAAAAAAAATGGCCCAGCTCAGAACATGATAATCCTGTTGCTGTCTAGGTCTACGAAGATTTCATTCGATGAAAGATTGGGACGACAATGAGGTGAACGAATAAGTAATTCACCGGAAATGTCAAGAAGCTACAACTTTACTAGCTTCTGAACAGAATTCACTCCTCGATCCAAATAGAGAAGGAGAAAAGATATTACTTTTTTTTGGGTGATGTCGCAGCCATTTTATCTCATACTAGTTTAGCCAGTCAAATGCTGCTAAACAAGTCAAATATTTGCAATTATACAACGAAATGAGCAAATAGATCAAACCTTTTTTCCTTCAATATTTCAAATATTTATGAATTTGGAAGTTTGGTGTCTATTTTGGTTGTGCTCTATTCTAGATTTCTTTATTGCTGTCATCATGATATAGGTTCTTCATTATTTGGAGACGCTTAAGCCGCATCAACTATAAATGTTATACGATGATCTTACTGAAAATGTGTTTTTGGTTTAAGTTTAAGATCATAATAAGGTGTTTAAGAAGGATCGTAGATTCTGATTTTCTCTATACCATTATGATACCTTTTTAATTTCTCTTGTTCCCTCCTACTCTAAGCCTCTGGTTACTGGTAGACAGCAAAATGGAAAATTTTGGAAGGATCCTATTTGCAGCTAATCTTTATGTTGGTTTGCTTTGCTTTGCTGCTAAACTTTATGTTGCTGATATTGCAAAATTTGTCGGTATATATCATTCTGCTGCATATTTGCTTTGCTATTTATTATGCTACTTTGTTTTGATGTTTTATATCATTATGCTACTCATTTACTAGTGTATATCACTCATATATTTGTTGCTTATTTACTACTTATTTGTTGGTTTATGCTATATTGCTTTGCCACAATATTCTACCTTGAGCTTTAGGTCTGTTTTTTGGGCTCTTCATTGTTGTTCTAAAGTTTGGTCCTTACATTACATTTTCCTACTCGCTTCTTTGGTGAATATTTTCTTGGATTTGAATTTGATAATAATTCACTAATGGACATTGATATAGAAGTTGAGGAATATTTTGCTAAACATGGAGAACATGATATTGCCAGAGAACAAGATAATGATATGCTGAATGAGTTGGATGAGGCAGACATTTTTCAGAAGGAAGTACGTCGACGACAACTACGGGTAAACGAAAAAAGCAGAATGCATTGAGTTCTTCATGTTGGATGCCTTTCACGAGATATAAGATAGTGGAAGATGGCCAAGAAATGTGGAAAGCTAAATGTAAATATTGTAAAAGGGTTTACAATGGGAATAGAAGTGCTCTTAGTACTAGCACCTTGACCAGGCATGACACTACTTGTTTTACTAAGCACTTTGGTAAGAAATCATTGAATCAATCCACCTTAAATTTCAATGGTGTTACCGACGAGTTAGGTGTATTCCATTTTGATCATAAAGTATGAAGAAATTCATTGGTTGAGTTGATAGCTGCCGAGGATTTGCTAATTCGGTTTGGACAAGTCGTGCTTATGAGAAGCACATTAAAAAAAATTGACCCATCATTCACGACAGTTAGTGCACAGACGATTCGAAGGGATATAGAAGAATATTACGTGAGACGAGTGAGTGAGTTGATTTTCGGATTTAAGGCTTCTACCTATTGTGTTGCTTTGACATCAGATATATGGGATTCCAGAGCCCATTTGGACTATTGCAGTATTGTAACCCACTGCATTGATGATAATTGGACTATGCAGAAGAGAATAATAGGATTCAAACTTACAGATAGACATATTGGGGCAATTATTGCTAGTTCCATCTTGCAGGTACTTGAAGATTATGAATTTGTGAATCAGACCATCTCTATTATATTTAATAATGCATCTGCTAACAAAAGGGCAATAGACACCCTTGAGGCTCCTCTTACATCATACAATGATGGTGTTCTTCTCCATCAGAGATGTGCTTTCCACATTATCAATCTGATAGTCAAGCAGGCTTGGGAGCATTGCAACCTTATGTTGGAAGGGTTTGGTTATACTTTTCAAAATTTTATATTTAACTTTATGCACATAACATATACTTATACTTTTACTTATTATATTCTCAGGTTCGGAAGTTGGTTAGTCAGATTCGATTATCCAACCAATGCACTAATGCATTGAAAGCTGAATGTGCGGCTGCAGGCTTGAGGCCTCGTATATTTGATGCTGACATGCCTATCAAGTGGAATTCTACATATACGATGCTTAAGAGAACTTCTGAGTACAGGATGCCAATTATGCAATATTTTATAAAACAACAAATGCAACCTCTTTCAGCTCATCCTCAAGAAGATATAACCACAGATGATTGGAATGTATGTGTCTGTATTGTTGATTTCCTCAAAGTTTTCTATGAGGTTACCCTGACTTTATCGGGTAGTTATTATCCCACATCACCGATAGCAATGCACCAGCTTGTACTCATGGCGATAACTCTCAATAATCATAAAGCTGATCGGTTCATTAAAGCTACTATCCCGCCTATGATGAGTAAGTTTATAGAGTATTGGGGTACATTTCCTTTGTTGTATTCATTGGCATGGATATTGAATCCTAGGGTGAAGATGGCGAAATTTACAGGTCTTGTTGCGAAAATTCGTAGATGATTGGGATTGGGAGGAATTGACATGCCTATTGTCATCAAAGTTGAGGTTGCTATGAAGGAAATGTATAAAAAGTATGAGGATAGGTTTGGTGGATTTCGTGTTAGACCCCATCACCAGAAAGGACACCGCTAAATAATGCATGGTATGTGATAGACGATATTGAATATGAGCAAGTTTCGGCGATTGACATGAGAGTGGGTGATGAGGTTGGTTCTTCTCAAACTCAATACTTTGAGTCGAATAATTACCTCCATGCAACCTTTGAATTGCCTAAGGCACATGATAGAGAGACCTATAACCTTTTAACATGGTGGGAGAGCCACAAGACACGATATCCTGTACTTTCACATATGGCAAAGGACGAATTCAGCATTCCTGTATCAACCGTATCATCAAAATCTGCATTTAGTTGCACCGGAAGGATTGCTGCAGAGAGCAGAGCTAACTTATCAGTTATTACAATGGAAATACTCACATTGATTAAGGATGGGGAATTACAGGACCACAGACTTAAAAGAGTAGGACAAGGGGAGCTGAAGATTATTTTCTTGATGATGATGCGGTAGGTGACCCTCCTGTTCCTACTCCTACTCTTGCCCCTACCCCTACCCCTATCCATGTTCCTGTTCCTGCTCCTGCTACTCTTCCTCTACAACATCCTTGTTGAACTTTTGTCGATTTGTGGTTTTTTTGAACTTTGGTTGGTTTTTGGTTTTGTTGAACTTTTGTTGGTTTTTGATTTTGTGTAACTTTTGTTGGTTGCGAGTTGAACGATTATTTTTTGTGTTGAACTTAAATATGTGGAATATATAATTTCGAGTTTAAAAACGTTGGATATATTATTTTGATGTTAAATAAGTTGAAAATGTTTTAATTAAATACATTTCATATATAGTTTTGATTTTAAACAGGCTTAAACAAGTTAAAACGAGGTCAAACAAATTAAAATGGGTTAAAATCATTTATTGATGAAACGGTTAAATTATTTTTTTATAAATAAACGGGCGGATATGATTACAGTTTTCAAAACAACATGCTTGCTTCATCCGGACCGTATTCTAAAACGGCCTGGTCCGGGTTCCAGTCACCCGGACCATTTTCAAAAATGGGCAGTCTGGTTTATTTCGGACTGCTTGGATGCCTCTCTCTTCCCTATTCAACCAATATGGCGCTGTATGTGATGTTCATGCCTAGCCGCATATGGTGTTCAAAGGTGAACGCTTTGCTTTTGTCAGGTTCTCCAAGTCTACGGATATCAATGGTGTGATTCAAATGACGAATGGACTTCTCGTTGGCTCATCCCAATTGTATGTTACCCTAGCCCGCTCTCCGACAGGGAATGTGCCTAGACAACAATCCAAGACTCAAGGTAACAGTTTCCATGACGATAAACCAGGTAAGCAAAAAATTACTAAAACTATCATGGAAGTCATGAAATTTAAGCCCAAAACGGTAATCAATTACCTGGTTAGAAATATGTCTGGTAGGATTCCTCACCCCCTAATTGATTTGAACTTGATGCAATCTGTTTTATTGAAATAGGGATATACTGCAAGTGCGGTTTCCAGGCTTGAGGACAGAGAGGTACTGATCAGACTAAAATCAGAAGAAGACAAGCTGAAATTACTGCGAGATCATGCTACATCGACTTTGATAAGGGTTCATAATCGACAACCGTGGAAAATGATTGATACAAAACTAGTAAGACCAGCATGGATCCACATAAAAGGCACTCCTCTTCACTGCTGGAGTGAAGATTTCTTCACAGAGTTAGGCAGTAAAGTGGGTAAAGTGCTGACACTAGATTAGAAAACTCAGAACAAAACAAAGATGCAATTTGGTCGGGTGCAAGTCCTTATTGTTTCACACAAGTTGATCAGAAAGCAAGTCCATGTTGATAACAATGAACGATAAGTATATTATCCGTATTGAAGAGTAATTATATCAAACCAAGGGTGTGGCCTAAACAAAAGCAAGTTTCTACAATCTCCGAGGCATGGTCGAGCCTCCTTGATGTGGAAAAATAACCACAAAACCACAATAACCGAGGAAACATGATTTAACACTGTCTGTTGCAGGAATTGAACTGATGGAGCATCCTAATAAGCAGAATGCAGAGATGAAACACAAAAATCTGACACTAGTCTAGCGATGAACGAAATAGAAAATATGCTAAGGCCTGCATCACCTCAGATGTTCCAACTTCAATTGGAACAAGAAAAATATGACAATAGTCATGCTCTGATACCATACCACAATCAATTGTCCCTGCACATTGAGTTGAAAAGTTCAACAAATTTGGTTGCAATGTCATACGAAGTTCTAGAGGATACTACACAAGAAATGTTGAAAAGTGATTAACCAACAACAAGCAGTACACCCCCGACCTTGAAACTTGTGGAAAAGCATGATCTTACTACTGTAATGCGCAAGAGTGCCTTGCCGCCTGATAAAAATCCAGTGATTCACATATCGCAGACTATTATCCCTTATCCATTTGAACTAAGACAAATCTTAGCTCTCACGCCTTGGACATTTGAAAGAATTAGAATGGGCAAGCCAGAGCAAGAATTGGTTGATCCATGTACAACATTTAGTGAAAAAATAAAAAAATCAAACAAGAAGAATCCAGCTGATGTGTTCAGTAGAAAAACTCAAAAAAGGAAAAGAGAATAAAAGAACTAAAAGTAGAAGATGAAGCTGTGCAACATAGTAGGGTGGATACCACCGTATCTAAGAACAAGAATGTAACGAGAGTCCTACAGTTTGAGATAGAGAATCAGATAGAAAATGGTCTGGAGATTATGACACCAACTACAGATACAACACTTCAGCAACAAGGAACTGAGGTGATTCAAACTTCAGAAGCAGCGAATCTATGGGCGCTAGTTAAGGCGTTAGGTGTAGAAACTGAGACCAATGATGTGCAGATGGTAGAAGGGATTGAAAAGATGGATCAGTTGGCACTGGAGAAATATATTGACCATATAAAAAGCTCGAGTTCAGTGTTAAACAAAAATTCCAACTCAAGAAGATGAGACTCTTCTCATTCAATGTTACGGGCTTGGACCTACCATAAAAAAAATCATCTGTTAGGCAACTAGATAGGAATCAAGATGTGGAATTGCTATGTCTCCAGGAAACAAAAATGAAAATGATGAGCAGTAGAAAGATAAAGAGAATCTGGCCAGAAGAGGAGTATGAATGGGATCACATGGATTCCAACGGAAGTTCAGGGGGACTACTGACAGTATGGAAAAGGACTTCTTTTCAGCCAATAGTGTCTTGGAAAATAGAAGGAGCACTGGGTATTCAGGGACTATGGGGAGGGGAGAAAACTAAAATATGTGTGGTGAATATTTATCGACCGAATACTGACAGACTCAAGAGACAGCTATGTTAGGAACTAGTGAGGAAATATGAGTTGAACTCAAAGATATGCTGGTGTTTTGTGAGAGAATTCAACGCGGTCAAATATAGTGAATAACATAGTGGCAATGCAAGACTAGCAACGAGGGAGATGTATGATTTCAATTTATTCATAAGCCAACTGCAGCTAATAGATTTACCATTGCAGTGAAGATCATTTACGTATTATAATGGACAAGGATCTTGCAGTAGCAGGTTGGACCGGTTCTTATTATGTGAAAAATGGATGCAGCATTGGCCAGATTTATACCAGTATGCATTGGACAGGACGATCTCTGACCACTGCCCCATATTGCTAAAATCTGAGACAATCAACTGGGGACCTAAGACACTAACTCTATAAATAGATGGCAAGAAGTGGACGGTTTCAAGGAGTTTGTTTCTACCACATGGAATAGCATCAAGGTTACGGGGGAAAAAGGATATATTCTGCATAACAAGCTCCGAGAATTGAGGAAAAAACATGCAACCTGGAACTGTGAGGTATATGGAAATACTGATACGAAAATTGCCAACCTCAAGACTGATCTACAAATATCTGATATGAAGGATGAATTAAGACCACTAATAGAGCAAGAGAAAGCAACCAAAAATCAAACGTGGATAGCCCTGCAGGAAGCTTTGTCAGCACAAGAAAATCTATTGTTCCAGAAATCCCGCTTTAGATGGATTAGAGAGGGGGACTGCAACACAACATATCTTCATCAAAGATTTTAGAAAAATAGATGCAGAAACAATATTCGGGGCATGATCATTAATAACAATTGGATATAAGAAGTACAAGAGGTAAAAAATGGAGTTAAGGAGCACTTCATGAGACAGTATACATCTGAAATCTGGGATAGACCAAAGCTGACTATACCTGCTCTGCTGAAAGTAAATGATGAAGATAATGAGCTACTCACTAGGGAATTCACAGAGGAGGAAATCAAGGCCGCTACTTAGAACTGCTCAGCTAACAAAAGTCCGGGCTTAGATGGATTTAATTGTTACTTCATCCAAAATAATTGGGAGGCTTTAAAAGGTGTTATTATCTGCTTTGTGCAGGAGTTCCACAGAACAAGGAAACTTGCGTCTGGATTAGTCTCTACTGCTATAGTCTGACACCAAAGACACAGAACCCCACCTCCCTTGATGCATATAGGCCAATATACTGTGTTGGTTGCTGTTACAAGATTCTAAGTAAACTCCTCGCAGCTCGTTTCAGCAAAATTATGGGGAAAGTGATATCTCAAAATCAAACTGGCTTCTTGAAGAATAGACAAATATTAGATGGAGTGCTAGTTGCGAATGAGATTCTCCACACATATAAAAGAAATAAACAACCTCTTCTGCTATTCAAGGTGGACTTCAGGAAGGCGTTTGATACGGTGGAATGGTCTTTTATACAAGATATGCTACAGAAAGTAGGCTTTTCTGAGAAATGGAGAACTTGGATGAGAGAATGAATTATCTCACCAAGAGCTATGGTACTAAGTTACTAAGATTCACTCTCGCCTTTACTGTTTCTGCTTGGGAATCATGATACAAACAGTTGTTGAACTACTTCTTGATAGGAGCTATGGTCGAGGGAATTAAGTGTCTCACCTTCAGTATGCTAACGACACCCTTGTTCTAGTAGAAGGGACAAAGCAGAATCAATCAGCCATCAAAGGAATCTTGATGGGATTTGAAATGATTTACGGGTTGCAGATTAACTTTATCAAGAGTGAGTTGCTTAGTATAAACTTATCAAAAGATAGACTGCAGGAATTTGCAGAATTCATGAGATGTCAAACAGGCAGACTACCTTTCCTTTATTTGGGACTTCTAATTGGAGATCATTCGGGAAGGAAAAGAATGTGGAATCGGCTGAAACTGAACATAAAGCAAAGACTGGATTGTTGGGACAGCAGAGTCATATCTTTTGCAGGAAGGATCACAATAGTAAACTATATTGTCAAGCATGACATTGTCTACCTTTCTTTATTCCAAGCTCCAGTGCAAATGATGAAGGAAATTAATCGCATGATATCGCAGTTTTTATGGAGAAACAGGTCCAACAGCAGAAAGTCGATTTATTTGGTTAAATGGACTGATATGGTCTTAGAAAAAAAGAAAAGAGGACTAGGAATTAAGGACTTGAGCGACATGAACCAAGCTTTGCTAGCAAAATGGACATTGAGACTAATGACGGATCAAGTCTCACTGTGGGTTAGAATCATCATAGGAAAATATTTCTCTCCTACATATTACATAGTAGACAGCCAGCTGCTGACATTACCGGATCATTGCTTAAATATATGGCAGGATATTTGGAAGCAGCCATGAAATGCTACCTGGTTCCATGCTAATGTCAAATTGGTATTAAATTCAAGGAGTCAGATACTTTTTTGGTGGTGGTGTGAGGATGGACTAGCAGCAGTGATTTTTGAGAGGCTCTATAGTCTAGCAACGGATAAGACTATGGCCCTAAGGACATGGTGCTTGTTAATCAGGGAGTAGAAGCAGACCAGATGGTGGAAGATATACAGATTTTCCGTAGACCTCTAAGAGTATGAGAAAAAGAGAAGTTAGCACATCTTTTATCTATTACACAAAACTTAAATCTTGAGGAAGAAGTGGCTGATTTATGGCACTGGAAACGGGAAGCAACAGGCATATACTCTGTCTCATCAGCCTACAAATATATTCAATATGCAAAGTATCCAACAGCAGTTGACAGAAAACATCTTAGCAAAGCATGGAATATGTTGGCGCCAAAACGAGTTAACTGTTCATATGGAGATTATTGCAGAACAGAGATCGAACAGTGGACAACTTAGACGTGAGAGGGATTCAGTTAGATGAGGTAGTGAAAAGATGTGTGTGGTGTGCCAAAGAGAAAGAAACTGCAACACACTTATTCCTCAATTGTGACATGCCTCAGAAATCTGGGAGAAAATATCAGAGTGGCTGCCATCCCAAAACCGACAGGTACATCATTTTCTAACCATCTTGCTCAATTTTTGCAAAGATACCACGAGATGAGATAGAAACAGATTGGGATGATGATATGGAGCGCGGTATTGTGGTTCTTGTGGAAGGAGAGAAACTGCGTTCATTTTGACTTGGAAGGCATGGAAGATATTTTTGAAATTGCTAGACTATAAGCTTGGCACTGGATTCAGGCAAGCAGGAAGTTTAGTCCAGACATATCAACGACCGAATGGTTGCAAAACCCAGCAGCAATACTCATCTCTTGAGTTATAAAGTACAACTAATTTGTTTTCAAGGCAGAATTAAGGCTGTAAATGAATCGAGCTCGAATGAACAGACTATGTTCAAGCTCTGTTTGTTAAGTTTAACAAACGAACCGAGCTTGTTTATTAAGCTTAACGAACAAAGCTTCGTGTTTGAGGTCTGTTTGTTAAGATTCACAAACTGTTGACAAACAGTTGGCGAGCAAGCTCGCGAATGGGATAGTTTGCGTTCGTTCATATTCGACTCATTTAAGTGTTCGTTTACATGTTCAAGATCATTCATTCTGCATTAATGAGTAATGAAGATAATGAAAAATAAGGACTAATTGATACTTTCACTATCATTTAACGGTTCATTCAAACAAAAATAATCATATTGATGGTTAAATAAATGTGTATGTACGAATACATTGCAATCACTTTAAACTGAAAATAATGTAACTGTTCTGGGTTGTTTTGTTTGATATGGTATCAAACATAATCAAGACCAATTTAAAATATATCCATTTGTCATCTAAATGTGATGTTCGGTTGAACATATATGTCCATTTGTCATCTAAATGTGATGTTCGGTTATGGTGCTAACATATGTAGGTGCCTATATTTGTAAGAAGATGAACCAGCAATTGCATTCTTTCAATAAATGCCCCTTTTTTTCTGGTTGAACTTTTATAGATTTTCTCCAAAAAAATATATTTCTATTTGCTGCCCTTCAAAAAATTAGCATCCCGAATTCTGTTCGTATTTTATTATTCCTTGTTTCCTTTGAACTGGAAAATGTACATAAATGCTACACATACTCACAGTTTTCTTACTTAATTGTGTATGCAAGTTGAAACGACATAATATCTTATATATGTGTAAACTTATGTCAAAACGACGTCGTTTTAACTTGTATACGTAATTAAGTGCACATGAGTATGTGTAGCATTTCCGATCTATTTATGCTTTATTCTTCATCCTTGTTCGTCTGTTGCCAATTTTTGTTCTCCTGTTTCCATTTTTTGCTTATTTTCTCCATGATCCTAATTGGTCATACTTATATTTAATAGGATTGCACACTGCATATATTCTTGCTATTTCTGTTCCAATGGTGCAGTTTTTTTAACTTAGATATGAGATTAACATCATTTTTCATGGTACAGATACAAATTAGATGTGATGAGTGCTGGCAAGAACTTTCAAAAGATCAGGAAAGCTATAACCGCAGGTTTCTTTTTCCACGCTGCGAGGAAGGATCCGCAGGAAGGTTACAGAACATTGGTTGAGAATCAACCCGTTTACATACATCCCAGCAGTGCTCTTTTCCAAAGACAACCAGATTGGGTTATCTACCATGAACTTGTGATGACGACGAAGGAATACATGCGCGAGGTAACAGTCGTAGATCCTAAGTGGCTTGTTGAACTGGCTCCTAGATTCTTCAAGGTTTCTGATCCTACGAAGATGAGCAAGCGCAAGAGACAGGAGCGTATCGAACCTCTCTATGACAGATACCACGAACCGAACTCTTGGCGATTGAGCAAAAGGCGTGCTTAGTGATTGTCATGCCGGTATTTTTCGTCTTCCCAGTCTTGTAGGATTCTATTTAAATAGCCATGCTGCTCCAAAATGTACACCATCACCAACTATATGAGGATGATGAGTATAGCACCATCGCTAATGCTTGTGGAATAAGAATATTTGTGCAACACCATTTTTAGGCAGTGGGTTTTGGTC
>JAOYMZ010041361.1:0-15190 GCA_025802335.1 Pinguicula primuliflora | reverse complement strand
TCTGGGGGAATATTGAGTATATGGAACAGAGCAGCATTTTCCCTTGTGAATTCAAGTACGTAGGAAGGATATATAGCAGTAAGTGATTATTGGGAAAAGGAAAGGACTGAGGTAATGATCACTAATATTTACTCATCACACTTAGCTGCAGAAAAGAGGTTGTTGTGGGCACGATTGCTGAATGTAATCCAAGCTATAATTCGGAATGCTACTACTTGGTAGGGGATTTTAATGCGATTAGGAACGTGGAGGAACGTATTAGTGTGGCTCCTCCATCGGTTAGAGAAATGATCGAGTTCCCTGAGTTCATAACAGAAGGGAATCTAGTGGATCTCCCACTATAGAGAAGGAGATACACGTACTACAATGCAAGGGGATCCTGCTGTAGCAGACTTGATCAGTTTTTGCTCTTAGATGGATGATTGAACTCTTGGCCTGAGCTATTCCAACATGGACTTAGTAGAGATATCTTGGATCACTGGCCAGTATTACTCAAGTCCGAAGTGTTAGACTGGAGACCAAAAGCATTCAACTCCTTAAACAGTTAGCAAGAGCATGCTGAATTTGTCCCTCTGGTGAAAAAGGAATGGGAAAACAGTTATTTCACTGGCAGAAGAGGCTATGTGCTGCATCATAAGCTACAAGTCCTGAGAGATAGCCTGAAGGTGTGGAACAGAGAATGTTATTGTAACATATAGCAAAATCTGGAGAAAAAGAGAGCTAAGATCACAAGGATTGATATGCTAGAAGAAAATAGGATTTTAAGGAATGAAGAAGCAGAAGAGAGGACAAAAACGAGATTAGAACTGAGATGAGTCAAGAAAGCTCAAGACAAGCTACTCTTTCAAAAGTCACGCACAAAATGGATAAGAGAAGGGGGAGGAAACACATGGCACTTTCATGCGAAAGTGAAATCAAAGCGAGCAAGAAATAATATCAGAGGCCTTATGGTGAAAGATGTTTGGATAGAAGGAGTTCAGGAGGTCAAGGAAGCTATAGTTGATCACTTTTCTGAGCTATTCGCATCAGACACCCGTCTAAGACCTTCATTGGATATACCAGCTTCAGTGATCCTAACAGAGGAAGAAAATCAGATGTTAATAGCACCTTTTGAGGAGGAAGAGATTACAAGAATTGTCTGGCAGTGTGTACCATCCAAAAGCCCAGGTGCGAATGGTTTCAACTTCTTTTTTATCCAGAAAAACTTGGGGACAATCAAGGTTGAATTCATATCAAGGTTTGAACTCTTTTGGAGACAAGAGTTCCAAAAGGAAGGAAAGTTATCCAAAGGTCTGGCTGCGACCATCATCACATTGGCTCCAAAGGTGGACAGTCCTACCAAGCTGGAAGAATTCAGACCAATATCTCTGACAGGCCGTGCATACAAAATTCTATCCAAACTGTTGGCAGAAAGAATGAGCAGTGTGATGGGAAAACTGATATCCTTCAACCATACCGGCTTTCTCTGAGGTTGTCAAATTCTAGATGGAGTACTAGTTGCTAATGAGATCATTCACAGCTATAAAAGAAATCACCAACCACTGCTAATGTTCAAGATAGACTTTCAAAGAGCTTTTGATTCAGTTGTGTGGTCTTTCATGTATGAGATGCTGCGAAAAATGGAATTCTCTGAGATTTGGGTCAAGTGGATGAAGGAAGCTATCTCAAGTGCATATGCATAAGTCAGAATAATTGGAAGCAATAGAACATTCAAGCTAAACTATGGTCTGCGACAAGGAGATTCCCTCAGCCCACTGCTCTTCTTATTGGCAGTAGAGGGCCTACACTTGCTGCTACAAAAGGCTGAAGAAACAGGTTTTATCAAGGGGGCAGAAGTAGGTGGTATCAATATATCACACCTTCAATACGCTGACGATACAATCATGATTCTGGAGCCTAGTGAAAACCCAATAAGCGCAACAAGAAGGATTCTGCAAGTATTCCAACTGATCAGTAGATTGGCGATCAACTATGTGAAGAGCAAAATATATGGGATAAATGTCAAGGAGGAACAACTGCCAGGATATGCAGAGCTACTCAGGTGCAGCCAAAGAAACATCCCATTCCAATATTTGGGACTTCCGATAGGTGATACTCCTGGATGAATAAATATCTAGAAAAACCTGCTGAAGACAATGGAGAGTCGACTGAATAGCTGGGAGCAGAAACTCCTTCCTTTAGCAGGTCGTGTGACTTTGGTTAAATCTGTGCTAACAAGTCTAACAATCTTCTACTTGTCTATCTTTAAAGCTCATAACAGGTTATCAAGAAAATGGTGCAGCTCATCTCTGGATTCATGATGAGACCTTATTTAGAGTTTATTTTGCATGTCATTTTATATCTTCTCATACCTCTTTAAACTTGAATTATGTCTTAATTGTTATTATTTGAGCTAACTTTGGAGAAAAGAGGCAAATGTTTATATTTTGCAGGTTTTATACTCATCTCAGGTACAATTCACCATCATACGGACATGTGAAGATCAAGAGCAACATTTTGGACAAGGTTACATACACCTTCATTTACAGCTATACAAGTGTTACCATGTTTATACAAATAAAAAAGAATGAATTCAAGAGAAAAAGCCTTGTCCATGTGTTTAAGAAAGGTGGACTTGGTCAAAGATAGTGGCTAAATTGAATTCCTCTCCACACAACTACACATTCAGATGAAATGCTAAAGGAGGAAGAAAGATTTGAATTTGGCACATGTTTCAAGAATATCACCTACCAATCTTGACCTTCCATCTAATTATTGACCAAGAGAGAGAATTGGGCCAAAGATCCACTCCATACACCAAGGCCCACATCTACACAAAATGAGGGGATTTGAATTTGAATGTGCATTTGGCACAACTCCCCATTTTTGCATCCAAAGGGGAGAGACATATAGACTTCGATTTTGGCACTTGGAGATCATCTTCACACATCAATTTTACCCCCACATTCTAGTTTTTACAAGGAAGAGCTAAAAGGGGGCAGCCAAGAGAAGAAACACCTTCGGGTGTTGAGGAACACAAAGGGGAGAGGAAGAAGACTTGATTCCGGACAAGGGAGAAGGCTTGGGTTTTGCTATTTACATTTGATATATGGCTTATTCTTGTGCTTATCTTGTTTGTTTTCAAGCCCATGCCCTAAGCATGGGCTAATCTTGTAAGCTTGGGGCTCGGTTGAGCCCCACCATGTAGATGATTTATGACCTATTTTGTGTATTAATGTTCTAGTTTCGTTCCAATTCGTATGATTGTGCTTAATTTTATTGTGAATGAGATGTTGAGGCCAAATATGAATGTTCTGCCTTGTGAGTATCTGTGCCGATGGGTGGTGAAAACCACAGTTCATTGGGTGGCAGAATGGACCAAGATGTTACGACCATTCGTTAGCATGAGCACATTGACTAGCTTGGATGTGATTTCTCATATGCCGTACATGTTTAGTCTCCATTACTAATTCTCGCATCGATGGATGTTTTAAAGCATGGCTCATTGGGTGACACGGTGAGCTAATGTTACTACCTTCCGTTTGTATGAGTGCTTGCCTTAGGTTGGGGTAGATTGTTCATGTTTCTCATTTATGTTGGAAGCCTTGCCTCAGTAACTTGATCACGAGGGTTTGGCTAGACTCTGAGCACATGATCATCATTAGTTAGGGACTTGTCTTTGACTTTTGGTGTCACACTAGGAATAGTTAATTTCATGAACTCAATGTCACCTCTTTGAGGTTTAGAGTAGCTATGTGGCTTGACCGTAAGCAGTAACTTCATATTAGTCCCATGGTATGAACGAACAAACTAAGCATGTTTATGGATAGGTTGTTATGTTTGCATAGCGAGGCAAGATACCTTGCCTTGAGCTGATCTCTCTCCCGAGTGTGATTCAATACCCATTTAATTTCTGCAATTAGGTTCTTGCTAGATTAGTGATAGATTAGTTTAATTTCATTTTGTTATTAGTTTAGTTATAAACCTTGTTGTTCGGTTACTCTGAGATTTAATTATAGACTCTGCATGTTTAGGACTACTCCCTGTGGAGATGACCCTTGCTCACCCAAGGTATTACTTAAGACAGTGTGCACTTGCATGCCATCACCTCACCGGAAGAGATCGGGGAAGGGAAGGATGGCCTTAGAAGAGGCAAAAAACTCTGATCAATTATTCATGGACGAGATCCACACCCAGTTTCAAAGCTGACAACAAAGGATGATCTCATTTCAAACAATGAAGAAGACATTACCAACAGTCGTATGGATGCATTGGAAACTTTCACTTAGTTTATATTTGATGAGCTGATCTGGCCCATATGCTTTGGCAATCCCTGAAATCTGAACGAAAAGTTGAGTGCATCGCTGCTAAACTGAAAAATAGAAGTTGGTGTTATGTTGAGTTCTTGTCGTCACTCTATCTCAATTTTCATTACGTTGTGTTGTGAACTTGGATATGGCCTAATGTTGTTTTATGAACATGGATATCACCTCTTTTGTTATTGTGAACTAGAGATTATCCGTATTTAGTTAAATTGGAAGTGAGTTAGCGTATTTTATTTTTTATAAAGGTTTGTGTTTCTGGATTGCAATTTTTTTGGTTTCATTTGCAAGTTCTATTTTTAAGTTAAAAAAACTTAATTTTTAAGTTAAAAAAACTTAATTTTTAAGTTAAAAAACCTATTTCATTAATCGGGTTAAAAATGTAATCGATCGATTTATACACTATTCATTTGGTACATGCTACCGTAATCTTTAGGATGCCAAAAGCATGATAAACCAATCACACTGGCACCAAACAAATGATATGATATCAAACAGATAAATATTTTTCACTATGTTTTTTAATCTACCCTGCAGCAGCGCTAAACGCAAGTTTTTGCAAAAAAATCTGAACAAAACGACAGTCAAAAGAGGGGACCTTTTGGCAGAGGAGGGATTTTTCGGTAGATGCTTCTGATTGTTTGGAGGAGAATGGTAGTTTACTCTTTTTTTTTTCTTTTTTTGCTTTCTCTTTTTTATTAGTATTTTATTTCATTTAGTTTATATGTCCTACTATTTTTAATATCGAATTTATCCGGTGAATCGTTTATCGTTTATCGAAATAGATGTTACCATAATTATTAGTGCGCCTTGTGATTCGATTAGAGATGTGATTTAATATGGTTTCCACATACTTACTGTTTTAGTAGTAGCGACTTCAGACTCGGATAATTTTACGTGATAGTAACTTTAACTACAAGCAATAACTAGTTCTCTGTTAATAAAGGGATAAGAATGAATTAATATAAATATTTATTAGTTATATTTTTTAACCTACCATGCTATCAAACTTTTTTTTGGTAAGTACCATGCTATCAAACTGATAAATATTTTTTGAAAAATAGTATAGTTAACCATTTATTTGAATGAAAATGATAGCCAAATGGGTTTACACTAAATTTGGTATACCTTAAAAGTGTGTTAACACTTTTGTAAGTGGAATAATAACTTTTACTATTTTGACATCCAATTTTCAAAAAATGCGTTCAGGATTATTCAAGATGCAAGATTCAACCCTCTCAATCTCTTCTCGAATCTATTCCAGGCGCAAATTAGTTTAGAAGATGTGAACGGGTAAAGTGTAAGATTCGTCAATATTGGAGTGTATGTATATGGTTTGGATTTGGGTTAGCACTTGCACATTACAATTACGGAAATGAATTTATATGAGCCTAAAAAAGTTCTACTTTTAGGATTTGTTTGAGTGCTCTATCGAAATGCTATACATTACAGAGACACATTAAGATTCACTCCAGTAGTTATTGTTCAAACATCAACCTTTTTTCAATTCATATTTGAATAGATATCTGCGCCTACAACTCGTTGAAGGAGATGCTCACGCTATGCAAAATTACTTTAGGAAAATGACAATTGACAATTCTAATTTTTTTTATGATATGGAGATTGATGATAATTGTAGGCTACTAAACGTGTTTTGGGCAGATGCAAGGAGTAGAGAAGCAACTAAAGAGTTTGGTGATGTTATTACATTTGACATCACATACTTAGTGAAGTGAAGCACACCACAGTGTCGAACTTCACTGTGAAATCCTACAAGTATCAGTTGGAATACTTGAAGGTGGATGGAATTCCGCAGAATTCTGAAGGAGAAACTCCAATTTTATTTCAATCAAAAATTGTCTTACAACATTCCTTCTCCGTTCTCTTTATAGAAGAGAATCACTTAATGAAGACAGTTATTCTTAGGGTAAGCAACAAATAAATAAAACTGGGAATGTTGAAGGTCTCTTGCAATTTCCCAGACTTTTACTTCTTCTTCCTTCCAGTTTTGCGTGCGTCTTCCAGATTCCAAAACAGGTCAGTTATGGCAACAATGTTCCTCTTTCCCGGTACATCAGCGTCGCCGGGTGAGGAAGAATTCGTCCATGAATTGAAGTCGCTGTCGTCGTCCGCCGAGTCACCATGGTATGGAAATAGGTACTTGACGTTGAAGACGTCCGCCGTTTTGATGTGGCTAGGCAAGCACAAGCGATAGCAGTTCGGATTAATCTTCTCCAAGACCTCCAAGGGCCCAATCTTTCGAGCAGCCAACTTATGATACTCTCCAGCCGGATAACGGTCCTTTGTCAACACGGCCCATACATAGTCACCGACTTCAAACTCTAGGGATCGCCGTTTAGAATCTGCGGCCTGCTTATAATCGGCTGTAGCTTGCTGCAGGTTTCGTACCACAGTTTGGTGAACATCCGTGAGGTTGCTGACGAGTTCACTAGCACGGCCATGAGGAGGGCGAGTGTCTGGGAGAGTGATGAGATCCACGGGCGCTCGTGGTATCACTGCGTACACAACTTGGAACGGGCTGAACCCAGTACTTCGGTTCAAGGCGTGATTGTGGGCGAACGCAGCACGACTCAACTGAATATCCCAATTTTTCGGATTAGATCCGACCAGACTGCGTAGGAGATTCCCCAAAGATCGATTCACTACCTCCGTTTGGCCGTCAGTTTGTGGGTGATAGGCGCTGCTAAAGTTCAGTTTCGTTCCCACTAGATGCCAAAAGCTTCGCCAAAAGTGGCTAAGGAACCTTGTGTCGCAATCGGACACGATCGTTAGAGGTAAACTGTGTAGGCGGTACACTTCTTGGAAGAAAAGCTGTGCTACCTTACTGGCGTCCGACGTTTTCTTACAAGGAATAAAGTGACTCATTTTTGAAAACCTGTCCACGATGACGAAGATAGAATCATACCCTCTCTGCGTGCGAGGAAGCCCCAAGATGAAATCCATGCTTAGATCCACCCAAGGTTGAGTGGGAATTGGTAGTGGCAGATATAATCCTGCGTTAGAGGTTGTCCCCTTGGCAATCTGACAGACATGGCAACGATGCACATATCGCTCCACCTCACAGCGCAAGGACGGCCAATAGAATGATTGGGCGATCAGTGTTAGTGTACGGGTCTGTCCGACGTGTCCTTCATTATGTATTTAAGACATAATGCAGTCTCGCAGACTGCACTCCGGGACACACAACTGCTGCCCTCGAAACAGAAAGTCCCCATGTATTGTGAATTCTCCTTGTTTGGATTCCTTGGCTTGTTTGAACAGCGGACCGAAATAAGGATCCTTGGCCAACATTACCCCGAAGGATTCAAACCCCGGCACAGTGACACTCATATGTGTCAACACGGACTGCCGGCAGTTGAGAGCATCGGCCACTTTGTTGCTAGCTCTGGATTGGTGTCTCACAACAAAGGTGAACTGCTGTAAGTATGAGAACCATGCGGCATGTCGAGCTGAAATTTTGTCTTGCTTGTGCATAAACTTTAGAGCTTCGTGATCGGTAAAAAGCACAAACTCCTTATGGAAAAGATAGTGCCTCCAATGCTTAATCGCGTGGACCACCGCATACAATTCAATGTCATATGTGCTATAGTTTTGTCGGGAGCCTGCTAATATCTCGCTGAAGTATGCAATTGCGCGACCTTCCTGACTTAGTATGGCACCGATTCTGGTTCGGGAAGCATCGCTGTGCAGTTCAAAAGGCCTGTCAAAGTCTGGGAATACGAGGACAGGGGCCGCACACAATCTCCACTTTATATCTTGAAATGCCCTCTCGGCTGCCGGCATCTAACTATATTGCCTTCCCTTCATGCAGTCGGTCAGTGAAGCGGCTAGAGAACTAAAATGAGGAATGAACCGGCAATAAAACGAAGCTAGGCTATGGAAGCTTCAAATGTCCATCAGGTTCTGCGGTTGTGGCCACTATTTAATGGCCTAAATTTTCTCCGAATCAACTCGCAGACCTTCCGCACTGATGATATATCCCAGAAATATGACCTCCGTTGTGAATAAGGAACACTTCTGTTCAGCATAGTACAATTTTTCCTTCCTGAAGGTGAGCAAGACTGCCCGCAGATGCTCCACATGCTCGTCCCTGTTCTTGCTAAAAACCAAGATGTCGTCGAAATATACTATAACAAACAGTCCAATGAAAGGTCTCAATACCTGATTCATCATGCGCATTAATGTACTCGGTGCATTGGACAGACCGAAGGGCATTATGAGCCATTCGAATAATCCCTCTCTGGTTTTGAAGGCTGTCTTCCATTCATCCCCCGGCCTTATGCGGACTTGATGGTATCCGCTTTTGAGATCAAGCTTCGAGAAGACGGCCGCTCCAGTTAACTGGTCCAATAAATCATCAAGTCGAGGGATAGGAAAGTAATACCTGACGGTAATCTTATTGATTGCCCAGCTGTCGATACACATCCTCCACGAGTTGTCTTTCTTTGGGATAAGCAATGCCAGAACAGCACAAGGGCTGAGGCCTGCGCGAACTACCCCCTTTTGAATCAATTCCTCCACTTGACGCCGTAGCTCTTCGTGTTCTTGCGGCCTCATCCGATAGTGTGGTCAGTTGGGCAGAGGAGCACCAGGTTCCAGATCAATATGATGCTAAATATTCCTCAAAGGGGGCAGACCCAGTTCCGGAGGAAAAACATCAGCAAATTCAGAGAGAATAATTTTGCTCTCCAGGCTGCCTACTTCTGGGATCGGGCTACTCAATTTTCCGACCACAACATAGCAACAACGCTCCTCTTCTAGTATTGCGCAGAATTGAGATAAGGTGAGTAATTTGGTGACCCCTTCGTCCGTCGACTCTCCGTCGAGTGCACTGGGAACTAGAGTAATACATACGTTTTCAAAGAGGAAGGTGTAAGTGTTTTTTCACCCGTCGTGTGTGACCTGCCGATCAAATTGCCATGGACGTCCGAGCAAGAGATGGCAAGCATCCATCTTGAGTACATCACACCAGATGGAGTCGGTGAACCTTCTGCCAATAGAGAATGTGATCCGAGCCCTCTTGTTCACCATTAATTCTCCTCCTTTCTTCAGCCATGATAATTTGTAGGTAGCAGGATGCGATTCCATTGGAAGGTTTAACTTCTGCACAACCTCAGTAGAGACGAGGTTCTCGCAACTTCCTCCATTGATCATGAAACGACAAATTTTCTCGCAAGTATTTCTTCATCTTTTCCAAAGACTCGATTTTGGACTTTCCGACATGACTCAGTGTTCCATGGAACTCAAGAACCTCCATGCGCATTCCAGATTCCCACCGAGAATTGTTATCTCTGGTGACAAGAGGTAACACCAGTCACTCGAGCGGCTCATTATAGAGCTGATCGAATTCTTCCTCTTCGGGTGCGGGTGGGGCATCTCCCCATGGATTGACGGAGTCCAAGCGATGATGCAAATCATCGATGAGTGGTTCCAGCCGTGAATTGAACAGATGTTCTAGGTGCTCGCCGAGAACGTGGTCGACCTCCGCGCGGATTGTGGCGGCAGTGTCACGGTCATGGACGTCGCTTGTGCGTGCAAAACGTTGTTTGGGAGGCATGATTGCCGACTGTCACAGGATGCTTGGGCTCCGATACCAACTGAAGTGAAGCACACCGCAGTGTCAAACTTCACTGTGAAATCCTACAAGTATCAGTTGGAATACTTGAAGGTGGACGGAATTCCGCAGAATTCTGAAGGAGAAACTCTAATTTTATTTCAATCAAAAACTGTCTTACAACATTCCTTCTCAGTTCTCTTTATAGAAGAGAATCACTTAATGAAGACAGCTATTCTTAGGGAAAGCAACAAATAAATAAAACTGGGAATGTTCAAGGTCTCTTGCAATTTTCCAGACTTTTACTTCTTCTTCCTTCCAGTTTTGCGTGCGTCTTCCAGTTTCTAAAACAGGTCAGTTACGGCAGCAATGTTGCTCTTTCCCGGTACATCACAATCCAACTATCAACCGAGCATGTTGCATCCGATCAATTAGAATTATTGAATTGTTGAGAATATCCAGCACCGAGTTGAGAACCAATTTATAATAAGATGATGTGCTACGATCAGTAATATTGTACTTAAGGTTTTAATAAAATTAATTCACATATTCATTACCAGAGAGAGTTTCATGTGATCAGTATTTCCTTCGTGTACACAATTTTTGTGTAGCAGCATCCGTTTTCAAAATTGGTCGCATAATTGAATAGTTTATACATAGGAGATCTCCATATTCCGGCACAGTCCAGGCGGTGAGTTTCTAAAACTCAATTTAGGACTACTTAACCATAGGAAAATTGTGAAACGAAATTAAACAGTGATAAAGTTGTCAAAATCGTATCAGAACTTGAGGTTTTTATCTCTTATGTATAAGTTTTCCAATTATGCGATCAATTTCAAAAATGGATGATGGCATACAAAAATTGTACATACCAAGGAAATACTCACCATACGCAAACTAACCATATGAAGATTTTACTTCTTTACAATTTAGTGCACAAACACACCAAAGCATAGAGAGTCAATCTATTTTATTACCGGAATAATATGCCGGTTGTGGGGTGGATCCTAGAGAAATTCTCAGATCCCAAATTATGATCCTAATTATTATTCTTATGATCCCTAATTGTAGTTATGACCAAATCCTGATTATCAAAAAAAAATTATGATCAAATCAAACGGTCATGTTCATTTAAGTGATCTTCTCATCATTACATCAACATTCAATTATCACGATTAAAAGACATGACTATAATAATTTAATCGGGATAATAAATTCAGGACTTAATTTTGTGGTGGATTCTAAGCCCATCTTAATCAAGTTAAAATTAGTGAATCTTTGCAAGATTACAAACTTCCACCGACGTCGGCCAAAATTCCAAACATTGACCTGACAATCATTCTGCAACATGCAACTTGCCATGACTCGCCAGCCATGAAAAAAAAAACATTTACTATTTTCATAAATAATATATTAGGTTATAATTATAATATTAAATTCCCCTCTCTCTCCACTTTATCTATTTATACACTCCCTACTCCCACCACTCAACACCAACAAGCAACCCCGCCAAACTTCCAAATTCAGACACTACACAGCACACAAAAACGTGAATTCTCACCATGTCGGAGAAAAAGAACGTTCTCGCCGTCTCCGGCCAGTCGGGTCTGCCCATACCCCCAGCATTCGACCCGATAAAGAAGCCAAAGAGGAACAAGTATGCCTTGGCGTGTTCCTTCTTAGCTTCCATGACGTCCATTTTACTGGGATACGGTATGTTTTCAGAAAATTTACAACGTTCGTACTTATATTCGAGATGACGGTCGCTTAGTCCTAATCGGTCGGCTTTGCCATTCTCAAATACGGTCAAAGTGCCCGATTATAATGCTTATATGAGCGATTAGGCCACGTAAACGTCGAGTGGATACTATCCACCCAAGATGGCCCGATATGATTCCAGACTAAAAATTTGGCCGTTTATATTATTCTGGACTAGATTCGGACTGAGGTTTAGCTAGCCTTCTAGAAATTGCTGAGTAATTTCTAGGCGGTTAGGGCCCATCTAGCATTTAGTGTGTGGTCTATGTGACCTCCGGCGCTTCTAATTGGATACTTAGACGATATTTGGTGTGGGTGAAGGATGACCGTCCAATGATTAGATGACCGCATTCTCGAACTGAGAGTTTAACATCATTGTTTTCGGATTAATTTGTTGCTTGTTTGTGAGCAGATATTGGAGTGATGAGTGGTGCTATAATTTACATCCAGAAGGATCTTCACTTGACGGGCGTACAGAAGGAAGTTGTAATGGGCATACTCAATCTCTACTCGCTCATCGGTTCCGCCCTCGCCGGCCGGACCTCCGACTGGCTGGGACGACGGTACACCATCGTCCTCGCCGGAGCCATATTCTTCGTCGGAGCACTGCTCATGGGATTCGCTAC
This sequence comes from Pinguicula primuliflora, assembly GCA_025802335.1. NCBI lineage: Eukaryota > Viridiplantae > Streptophyta > Magnoliopsida > Lamiales > Lentibulariaceae > Pinguicula > Pinguicula primuliflora. The sequence continues at coordinate 2,930 of JAOYMZ010041361.1, read as the reverse complement.
AAACTACGCGTTCCTGATGGTAGGAAGATTCGTCGCCGGCATAGGAGTTGGCTATGCGCTGATGATTGCGCCGGTGTACACGGCGGAGGTGGCGCCGGCGAGCTCGAGGGGGTTCCTCACTTCTTTCCCGGAGGTGTTCATTAATTTCGGTGAGAACTAATTTCATTTAATTTTACTCATTAATTTTTTTAGTTCGACTTTTTTCTGTGGGTAAGCTTTTAGTTCGAGCTCAACGGTGACGATTTTACAATGTAAAAAATAAAAATAAATTCCTAATTAATTTGAAAAAACAACTTTAATTTTGGAAACGAAAAATAAACGAAGAAATATTAATATAAATTATTAAAAAATGCTGCCGAAATAACTAAAACCTAAAAATATAAATTTTAATTGTAAAAAAGTTAAACTAAAGTTAAGTGATATATTTAGATCGCCAAAATCTAAATGTAAAAATTATGGAAATTATGAAACGAGACATTTTAATTTTGACGGTTGAAGTTATCGAAAACAAGTACATATAATTTTGTGTAAAAAAATTTGTGGCCAAACATTTTTTGGAAAAAAAATCTGACAATTCGGTTGTAGACTTTACGTCCTTGGCGTTCTACCTTTGTTTTCTGTCTTCTCCTGGATGATACAAAATCTCTTGAACATGATTGGTGGGGACGGTAAACAAACTGCATAATGTGCCAAGAATAATTGTGACAAGTCAAGTTTGGCATCTTAATTTGTTTTTATTGATTGCCCACCATAATTCCATGGAAAATTTTATTCTAACAATCTCAATTATTATGTAGATTATAATTAATTAATTAACAAAAGTAATTAAAATAAATTTTTTTATTAATATAAGGAGGGATTCTCATGAGGGGAAGGGACTATACAATGCGAGATTTGTTGATCGGTCGTGCAAAGGTGTTGAACACCGGTCAACTTACCACATCAATCCTACCATGCCACACCTCACTGCATACTACCCTGCATCGTGGAAAGATTGTAGTCAATAATAAATTATTGTATAAGTCCTTGATTTGATAATATGATATATCAAATTAAATAGGTTATTTAATTCATTGATATTAGAATGGAATACAATAATTCATTATTAAGTATATGTTAGTATATCAACATAATAAATGATAATTTATCTGGTATGAGATGGCATCGTAATATATTTGTTGGAAAACCTAAATTTGACTGGATTTTCTTCTACAGGCATCCTCCTTGGCTACGTGTCAAACTATGCCTTCTCGAAGCTACCGGAGAATCTTGGCTGGCGATTCATGCTTGGCCTTGGCGCGGTCCCTTCGGTTTTCATCGCCCTCGGCGTCCTCGCTATGCCGGAATCTCCCCGTTGGCTCGTGATGCAGGGCCGTCTCGGCGACGCCCGCCGCGTCCTCGACAAAACCTCCGACTCTCCTGATGAATCCCGCCTCCGCCTCGCCGACATCAAGGAGGCCGCCGGCATCCCCGAGCATTGCACCGACGACATCGTCACCGTCTCCAAGCAGAGCCGAGGCAGCGGCGTCTGGCGCCAGCTCCTCCTCCGTCCCACGCCCGCCGTCCGCCACATCATGATCTGCGCCGTCGGCATCCATTTCTTCCAGCAGGCCAGCGGCATCGACTCCGTCGTTCTCTACAGCCCGGAGATCTTCAAGCAGGCCGGCATCACGAAAGCCAACGACCAACTCCTCGCCACGATGGCCGTCGGATTCACGAAAACGATCTTCATCCTCGTTGCCACGTTCACCCTCGACAGGATCGGACGCCGGCCGCTGCTCCTCTCCAGCGTGGCGGGAATGTTCGTCTCCCTCGTGGGCCTCGGCATCGGGCTCACCGTCATCAACAGGTCCGAACACAAGTTAATCTGGGCCGTTGCTCTCTGCATCCTCTCCGTGTTATCCTACGTCGCGTTCTTCTCGATCGGGATGGGACCCATCACGTGGGTTTACAGTTCCGAGATTTTTCCTCTGCAGCTGCGGGCGCAGGGTTGCAGTATAGGCGTCGCCGTGAATCGAGTGACAAGCGGCGTGATATCAATGACGTTTATATCCCTGTACGAGGCGGTCACGATTGGCGGGGCTTTCTTTTTGTACGGAGGTGTTGTGGTGGTGTCGTGGATATTCTTTTACAGTTTACTCCCTGAGACGCAAGGGAGGACGCTGGAGGAGACGGAGAGTTTGTTTGGGACTTTCTTTAAGTGGAGGTCGACGGCGAGGGCATTAAAGGAAAACAAGGGAGAGAAAGTAAAGACCCAGCAGGTACAAATGGGAAACCAGACGGTCAACTAGAAAAAGGGCATTTATGTCTTATGGTCGCTTGCTTTTGTCATGGGCGATGTGGCTTAAACGATATATAAAGTTGCAGCCGGCTTATAAGATATGGAAGCTGTAGCTCGATTGTAGTATAATTATAAATCGCTGAAGTATAGCAACACAAGTTAAGCTGCATTTTTCTTTTGAAGATAATATTGGCCCAAAAGATATGCCCAAAGCCCAATAAGCTGAACATGTCACTTTCGCAGTGTTTTTTCTTGTTATTTTATTTCCTCAGTAATCAGCCCATTCTGTGTTGAGGCTTTAAAATTTGAAATTTAGGGTTTATGATTTTATTTTGTGCCGGAGTGTATAAAAGCTCCCAGATAGAGGAGGGATAAGTTAATGCGAAATGGAAAGATAACAAGTTTCTCCTTTTTTTTTTTTTTGGTAGGTATGCTTTTTAATTTTATTAAGTGTAAAAATCTCCAAAATTTGGAGATATATATATCACCTCATACTACATAGGATAAATTGCTATCCAAAAATTCCACTTTTTCCTCCGTCGAGCAACTCTAATCCTGAGCGTAAGCAGCAACTTCAGAATCTCTTTTCTCCATCATGATCAATTGATCTAAATGAGAGTTATCAATTGCGATTCCAAGTAGATTCCCC
>JAOYMZ010041350.1:0-15190 GCA_025802335.1 Pinguicula primuliflora | reverse complement strand
TCTATCCCTGCCCGTGGTTTTTCCCCTGATTTATTTAGGGGTTTTCCACGTAAATCTGTGTGTCATATTTATCTTCAACATTATTTCCTCCAAATTATTAGCTGTAGTTTGGCACTATCGATCCTATTTTTACAACAATTACTAGCTCCATATCACTCCTCAAGGATAGACCATAAGAACCTGGCTGATGAAGAAGCGAAAAGAAATGCCAGACGCATCTCCCGTGTCATAGATCCAAGCAACCATGCAGTAACCGTCCGATCAGATCTGCGCCATTTGATAAAATCAGGAGCGCCAGCAACAGGACATCTCGACGATCCATCGACAAATTCCAACTTTCCTCGAGCTTTGATGGAAATCAGGACCGATTCTCTCCAAGATCGGTAATTGTATTCCGTTAAAGGCGCCGTAACGAGCAAAGTGTGCATATTGTCAATTTTGCTAAATTCACCATCAACAACAACTGCTCCATCATTCTCCAGATCGTGCGATTCATCGAATTTACTGCCCGTCATGACTAGATCCGTTCAATTTCACGACTAATCAATCGCGATCAGGCTCTGATACCATGAAAAACCGGTGCTTTAACTGGAGGAAAAACATAAAGGTTCCTGGAGACGAGAGTAAATAAATGTCTCTTTATTTCAGAAAAACCAGTAGTGAAGAAAATGAATCCACTTATCTATCTGGTACAAGAGACGCAGCAATACTTAACTACCAAACTAAACAATCCAGTTGTACAAACTAAAAACACGACTACGACTAAGTCAACTGATAAATACAAAATGTATCAGCATCAACCATTATCCATCGTTGGATGAGAGGAAACAGAATCTGGTCTGTTGCTAATTTCAACAATCTTTCGGCTTCAATCTAATGTGTTCTTTGTAATGTTGTAGCATCGCCAGGTACTTCAAACCAGTCGTAAACTTGTCACCATAGTTCCTGTGCATTTGAGCAATTGAAAAAAGAGGTGCGTTGCATCTTCCTGCTCCAAGCTGCACCAGACACAGAGTCTTTCTCCATACGGGATGAGCATGCCTCTCTTTACTAGGTTGTTTATGGTCTGAATCTTGTTGTTGATCAGCCTCCATGTGAATAGTTGTACTCGTCGTGGTGCTATCTTCCCCCATATCGATGATATATCGAGCAGTTCGTCCACTGCTCCACCCTGCGAAAAAACTATGATGGTTTTGTAAGCAAAGTTGGTTGAAAACTTACCTGATGCGGCTGGTTTCCATCTCTATTGATCAGGGTCTATTGTTGCATCCTTAGCTTCAGTGGCTAGGGTCAGTAGTTCACAAAGCCTGTCCTTTTCCCAGTCTCTTAAGATTTGCCTGAAGTTTTGCTTCCATGTGCCCTCTTTATCTCCTGATTCTTGATAGATCTCCTTTACAGTTGCATTTATATCAAAGGATAATTTATGTAGATCTACATAAGTAGTAGCAAAGCTACCTTCTCCTGTCCAGTTCGTGCGCCAGAAGAGAGAATCCACTCAATCCATTGTGTTCCAACATTCTCAGCAAACCACCATTGATTTCCAGCATTTTTCCAAATATCAGCCCAGAACTTGACATATTATCCGGCATTGTTATTAACTGCAGGCCATCCATACAATCCATGCTCTGTAAGTATTTTGCTTGAATCACTTGGTTCCATAGGCTTCCTGTATCTGTTTTTAATCTCCAAGACCACTTCGAGAGAAGATCTATGTTCATCGTTGCCAGGTCTTTGAGACCCAATCTTCCTGCTTTCTTCTCAATATACAATGTTTCCCAGTGGCTCCAATGTATAGGATGATCCTGTCTATGATTTTTATGCCAAATGAACTTAGACACGATTTGTGTCATCCACTTGATTACTTGCTGCAGAGCCTTCAATAGTGATAAGTAGTATATCACTAAGCTTGTTAGTACTGATCTCACCAATGTAATGCGACCTGCAAAGTTCAACCGTCAATTTTCCCATCTCTCCAGTCTGTTTCTCATCAATGTAAGCAGATTATCCCACATCTCCTGCCTCCCTAGATTGTCTCCAGTAGGTAATCTTAGATATTGGAAGGGGAGCACACCTTGTGTACATCTCATCAGACATGCCATGTTGCTCAGTTCACCCTCAGGTAAGTTAAGTCCATAGATTTGGCTTTTTGTAAAGTTGATCGCCAAACTTGATAGAAGCCTAATTATGCGGAGAGTGTTTTTTATAGACACTGCATTTTCCTCAGTCCCTTCAGTTAGCAACAGCGTATCGTCTGTGAATTGTATATTAGCATTTCGTAGACCAGCTATCTCAGCACCCTTCAGGAAATTCAGGTTACTTGCCTGTTATAGCAGTGGTGCAGCCCCTCTACAGCCACCAGAAATAGCATGACAACGGGTCTCCCTACCGTAATCCACGCAGTAGATAGAATTGCTCAGCTAGACTACCATTGATTCTAATTGCTGCTATTGCTGTAGAAGTACAGGAGATCATCCAACCAACCCATTTCTTACAAAAACTTCTGAATGCCTTGGAAAAGTCTATTTTAAACAATATCAGTGACTTCTTGGTTCGCCTGTAACTGTGTATAACTTCATTCGCGATCAGAACTCCGTCAAGAATTTGTCGGCCTTCCAGAAAGCCAGACTGATTTCTGGAAATGACCTTTTTCGACATACTGCTCATTTTGCTTGCCAATAATTTAGCTAATATTTTGTATGCTGAGCCCAGCAGGGATATCAGCCTGAAATGCTCCATAGAGATTGGACTAGGGATTTTCAAAGCAAGGGTGATGACTGTCATAGCTAAGCCTGTGTTTATTCTGCCATCCATATGAAACTCTTGAATGAAGTCTATGAACTCCTGTTTTATGTCTTGCTAGTGCTTCTGTATGAACAGAAGGTTAAAGGCCTGTTTTGCACGAGATGCTTTTGATTCTTTTTTTTTTAAAGAAAATTTTATTGGGCGGCCGTCCTCCTCCACCAACGTTTTTTGTGTTACATGAAGTGTATGCCCAATAAAAGATCAGAAAAGAAAAGAAAAGAAAAGCAAATAAGAAGAAAATCACAATCAAGTTCACGTCCAACTGTTGGGATTCGATATCCCTCTGTAGCAGAGTGTTGGCAGTCCATGTTGATAAATTTTTGATCCGTTGTGGCTCCCATTAATACTGCCATATTGAAATTGTTGCCCCTGCTTCTACCATTTTGTTTTTGGCCAGGGATCTTTTTGTCCCGGTTGTCTCACATCTTTAGCCATATGTTGTTCGTTCCCTTTGTCTGGACTGCTTTTTCATGCGCTCTTTTTTGGGCAGCTGTTGTTTTTTGTCCTTTTTTTGTCTTCATCCAAGCATCTTATGTCACAGTAGTCAAACCTGGGAAGAGAGAAAAGATTTTTGTGTAAGTCACAGGTGATCACAAAATATGATGAGCACATTAGGAGGAGTTTTTTGGTCTGCTAGAAATACCTCTGCCAGAGATGATTGCCAAGATGGCATCATCCCAGTGTAGTCATAGACTGCAATGGTGATTCCTTGTTGGAATCTGACTCGTAGCTGAGGTAACCTCTTTGTTTTTTGCTCCCAGCGGCTTCTTTTTGCATGTTGTTAATACCTACAGAATTTACGTTCACGAAAAGATTAGTATCACCCGGGTTCTGCAGATTGTGGGGGAGCTCAGCAGCTTTTCACTTTGATCTTACTGATAAGCAGTTCGAGCAGCCGATGGAAGAAAGCCCTCCATATAGAAATTGTGATCACCATGGCCATATCCCCATTGTGCCAAGGTTCTAACTAAATTGTTCCCCCTGGATCCTTCATTTCCAAAGTAGAAGCTGTATACTGGATTCTCTTTCATCAACTTCCAGATTCTAGAGTAGGTGAAAAAGGACCGCTATGAGCAACCCCTACCATCAGTGTGACCATGGCAACTTGTTGACTGATTAGTCTCTACTAGTACTCCTTTATCCCTCGATTTATACACACGCTGATTCCTCTTCATCCTTTATTCTTAGAGAGAAACCCACAATGTAGACACCATTCTCTCCTCGATGATGTCACCAATACCTACTGAGTTATCCCCAGCTTGCCGATAGCAGGCTGTCTGCAAAATATAGGCCCCTTGGACTGGTAAATTTCTGACCATTTGAGTCCTTTGTTGCTGAGCAATCCTCAGAGATATGTTTAAGGATTTCAGTAAATTTCTGGTAAAAAGTTGAACGTTTCAATTGCTCCTGGTGTTGCCCTTGAAGATGAGCAACACACCCTGGTCAGTGGAAAAAGTTAAGAAGGAGCAGGCTGGCATCACTTCTGTTACTGGTAAGCAGCATACCCATTCAACAGTCCAACAATGAAAAGTCACGACAAAAGTTGGGCTAACCAGACTGAGGAGGATCAATAGACGATGGAGCACTATCTCCCTCAAGGAATAAAACCACCCAAAGACGTAGCAAGCGCAATTGAGGGAAAAGCACTAATCCCCTGTTTAGTTTTTTTAATTGTACATTTCATGACTATATTCACTTTTAGTATTAGTATGTATAATTACTTTTGCCATAAATAAAATCAAGAATTTGACTGGAAAAAAAAAAGAAAATTATTTCATACATTTGTGAAAATACACTTACATTATATACACCATAAAAGTGTTGAAAATAAAATAAAAAATTTAAATCAATTTTTTTTGCATGTAATCCAAAATTGTATGAACAATTCTTCTAGAGACTTTAAGCTAGAAAACTATGGATTGAAATCTCACTCGATCGCGACGGCCTGCAGCTTCGATCGCAGATTTTGCGCAACACTATCAACAAATTCCTCCGTGCTCAGGTAATACTCTCTAGACACCCTGTAGTAAGTAGAGAACATCAAAGATAATTCAGTGAACCTGCATGCTAGGGTTTAGGCAATCACGTTATCAACTAGTTAGTAGTGCTACTGTGATATTCCCACTGCATACTGCTGGCTATAGTGTGGGGAGTTGATGTTATGGGTACGAGGAGAGGAAAACTCACTTGGGCCCGTGAATCAAAATAGCAAGATCTTTAGTCATCTTTCCAGATTCCACAGTCTCAGTACATGCTGCTTCAAGCGCATGAGCAAAATCTAGCAGCTTTTCATTTGAATCAAGCTTGGCCCTGATACAGATGGGTAATGCTTATCAAGAATGGATCAGGTGGCTAATTAACGAAATCAGAAACATGATAGCATGTAAGGACTCGTGTATCACAGGTTGGTATTCTGCTGTAAATAAGTCAAAGAAACTGCAAAAATAGATGCTGGGATAAGATTAGCCATCCCCACCATTTTAGGATAAACATTTACCTGTGTTCTAATCCTCGTGTCCACGCGAATATAGAAGCAATACTGTTTGTACTGGTTTCTTGTCCTTTTTGATGCAGTCTAAAATGACGGGTTACGGTCCCATGAGCTGCCTCCGCTTCTATAGTTTTACCATCGCCAGACAACTGAAAGGAGATAAGTAAGGCTGTAAAATTGAAAGGTAAAGCAGTAAATAAAGAGATGTAAAAATTAATATAAAGAAAAGACCAACCAAGACAGAGGTCATGAGTCCGAGAGAACCAAACCCTGCACACAGCAAAAGGCGTCAGCCAAATTCGCAACACTGAACTAGTAAGCATAGTGCAGTTCATTCACAAAATCAGCTTGAGCCAAAAATATATAGAGAGAGAGAGCAATGCTACACGGACCAAACTGCGACCGAAATTTAAACCGAAAAGGAGTGTTGCTCCCCTACTTAGCACAGAAACACTGTCGGGGCCAGGGGTAATTTCGTCATTTTGCCCCTTTTCGGTCCCCACTTTCGGTTTTGCGTTGGTACGTTTAGGGTTTCCCATATATATATATATATATATATCACCTTGAGCAAGTAAATCACTCTGTACGTCTCCATCATAGTTCTTACAAGCCCAAACATATCCACCTTCGCTCTTAACTGCATAAGCCACCATGTCATCGATTAGACGGTGCTCATACCTAAGAAAGCCAAAGAACATTTCATAAGCACTTCTACGGTCAATATAGATGGGATATCTGCTTCATCACAAATAAATGTTACCAGATTGAATGTTCTTCAAATTTTTCCATCCAGTTCTCTTCATAAACCTGCTGAAATATATCCTTAAACCTGAAAAGGAGAATAAAGTGGCGTTCAATACCGAAAGAAGACACTTACCAAAAGCTATGACTGCTGTCGCGAAGATGAAAAATACATCACCTGCCATCATACTTCTTCAGAATTGTATTCTTTGTGCTTAGGTAGAGAGGCCACTTTTTACTAAATGCCAATGACATTGATGATTCCGCAAATGCACGAATAGACTGATAATTCATCCCATGGTTCGGATAAATCGAAACATTAGATGCATAATGCAGATAAATTAGGCTATTTTTGCACAAGCAGGTATCAGCTGACCTGGTCAACATTGTACATTGCAAGGGCAACTCCTGAACCTTTAAAATCATACACATCCAATTCTAAGGGCCTGTCTCCATTTTCAGGTTCTAGGAGATAAGCATGGAAGCTCCTCATAAGCACTTAACAATCTGGATATATATTGATCTTTCAACTAAAATTATCAACTCGCTCACCGAAAACCATTTTAAGTTTTCCAGGTCCAGGTATGATTGTGTCTGTGGCACGATACTGATCACCAAAGGCATGCCTACCAATACAAATGGGTTTTTTCCAGCCTGCGAAACGCAATCATAGCTACTGAATTGTGTTTGAAATACAGAAACTTTTTCAGGCAAACAGTAGAAGCAAAAATTACCAGGAACAATCCTAGGAATATTCAGACACAAGATTGGTTCCCGGAAAACAGTTCCTGGGGAGAAGAAGGTCACCAAAGCAACTCGATGCTAGAATAGAATTAGGTTCAAGAGGTGCAAAAAAGAATGGACAATTTTCAAACCATTTAATATATTTCTGATTGTGCCATTGGGGCTTCTCCACATTGCCTTTAGCCCAAATTCCTTGACCCTAGATTCATCTGAACAAAAATGCGATGACAATTTTTTTCTCTGTTCAAAATTTTCAGGCTGCTATAAAAATAAGGCTATGGGAATAGGAAAACTAACCTGGAGTAATTGTAGCACACTTTATAGCAACATTATACCTGGAAGAGTAGAAAATGAGATTCTCATTAAAAATAAATCTGTATTTTGTAGCAAAATTTCAGCAGCCTATCCGAGTCTTTCCTCCATAGATCTTTCCATTGTCACTTGACTGTTCAATCAATTTTTATGAACTAGAATCCCCACATTATCAAGTAGATCACATTAGTATAGAAAAATATCTAATATGATTCCACGACAAATGCTACAACATTTCTCATAGGTTTGCATATTTTCAAAGCAACTCCACGAAATATTTCTTTCAACTAATGCATGCGATCATCGACATAATCATCATGAATCTACAACACGACATAGACACCCTGAACCCCCAGCCAATTAAATTCACAAACTTACTCGAGGGCAGCTTCTGCACTCTCAACAGTGACTTTATCATCGGTTGCGTCACGGTTCAATATTCCTAGGTCGAAGTACTTCACATCCAAATCTAGATGCGGAAATATCAACTGCATTCACACAACCAATACAATAAATTAGAATAGAATTACCCAAGAAAAACACAAAAAATTTACAAAAGTTTAATTATGGTTAAGACAGAGTTCTTTATTCCTAACCTTGTCTTTGATCATTTTCCATATAACTCGTGTCATCTCATCGCCTACACACCAAAATGAATAATATAGGAGGAAAAAAGACAGTTTACAATTTCAATATTTAAGAGCTTATACCATCCATTTCAACGATGGGATTCTTCACTTGAATTTTGTCAACAGCGGCAGAGGCAAAGCAGTGCATAGATTGAAAGTGATGGGAGGGAGAAAGTTTGCCCATGAAAACAGATTCACCGTAGAGCTTTGGATGATGAGAGAGTGCAAATCTCGGATTGCTGAGGGACCGAATGTTGGGTGAACTTATTGTAGCAGCTGCTGTGATCATGGCTGTTTGCAGGAGACTGGGTCGGAGACAGAGTGAGAGCATTTATCTGAAAGTGATTTGGCTTATAAAGGAGGCCTGGGGGATTTAGCAATTTGGGGTGCAGTTTTCTCTAAACCGATTTTATTCATGCCAATGAGCTTTCAAGAATTGATCACAACTTTGGAAGACCGGATCATAAAAAAACAGAGTTATAAATCAAACCGACATTTTCAATATAAAAGAAATTGATGAAACCACTTGGTAATTCAGAAAGCAAATTATGAAAACAGCACAATCAAGTATTAAGAAATAGATTTTTAAAAATCACAATTTTATTGAAGCAGGCTATTTAGTTTGGCAAGAACCTACCAAAAAAACAGTTTGACACGTTTACATGAAACTGGTTTATAAAGCTTTCAATTCAGAGAACAAAAACAGAATTACAACACCACACCAAGTAAAATCAAAACATGCCAACGGTTGATGCAACCAAATGAAAGATTTTCATGAACTAAGAACCTCCCATGAATTGAATTCTCAACAAAAAATCGTAGCCCACCAATAAGCATCAGATATGAGAAGAGAGATAAGAATTAGATGAGAAGACATAAATGAAGCAGAGTGATGACTTATGAGTTATGAGTATCAAACTTCCCCACAGACTTCCAGATCATTATTGTTATATAACATTCTTTAAGAATAGTTTCATGAACTATAAAACTTCCAAAAACCAAAATAGTGGCCACCAATTGAATATCACAGTAGGGGTTGCTTAAATGTACAGTCAGGAATTACCGGTGCAGCTTAACAATAAATAGCCACAGGAATATCAAAAAACAGCAACAGAATATTCAGAAAGTTACCATCACCTCGAAATTGTAAATATTGCAGTGAAAACCACCCACCCACCTTAATATTAAGCAGAAAAGGAAATCATACTATGAAGGAAAATTAATTTTAGATTTGACGGTAACAAACAAATAAGTATAACCATTATATTCAGAAAATTGAAAAGAGAAAAATGTAGATCGTATAAAGAGGTGCTCAAAGTAGTGAGAAACGAACCTAAAGCTGAATAACTCAAGAGGTTGGCGCTAGTTAGCCGAAGAAACAGGGTCACCGGAATTCATTCAGACACTCTATTATCAAAACCAACATATACAACTGCAATTCAAACACATCCAGCCAATAAACATCCACCTTAACATTATATGGTAATCATGAAATAATATCTATATTGAATGGTTTTATATGCTTATCCAAGCATTGTTTCCTGAGTAAATCAAGAATGTATGACCCTCATAACGCCACAATTTTGGTTCTTGAGAATAACATGGATTTACAAAATATAGGTACTGTTCATAAGAGTGAAGCAAACCCTTATATTCACATACTGGTAGGTTTGGGGTGCTTACCTGCATGGAGAATCCACAAACTTACAAAAATATTAGTCGGTCTGGAGACACGGCATGGAGAATCGATCGTTTATTGGGAATCGGCACCGTGGACACTGATCGGACGGAGATCGTGGTTCGACGGCGGCAAGCTGGAAGCAGGGGCGATCGATGTTGTGGCTTTAAGATTTAAGGGGTTTTGAATTAAAGCCGAGGCAAACTCAATCAAATTAGCCTCGGCTTCAAGCCCGAGGCTAACACAATCAAATTAGCCTCGGCTTCAAGTGAAATTAGCCTCGGCTACAATCAAATTGGGCAAACAAATTTTTAGGGAAAATGCTTAATGACAGTAGACCAAAATTTTAAACTGAACGATAAGGAAATGACGAAAATATTCCTGACCCAACAGAGAAGTGGGGAGGTATATTTATGTTATTTCTCTACAGTCGGTTTAAGATTTTGGTTTCGCCGTTGCACGCGTAGCAACTCTAAAAATTTATTATAGGAGGTGAAGTCGAATTTTGTAAGGCCATTCACAACTATATAGGAAATTTCCTAACTTTTTACCTACACCTATCACATCAACCCACTTTTATCTCACTACAACTTATCTTTTCTACACCCATATATTTTCTCTCCAATCTATCTTCCATATTCCACAACTATGAAGGAAATTTCTTTTATTATTTAAAATTTTATTATTATTATTTTATAATTTATTTTACCATTCTTATCATTATCTATTTTTTATAATATATAATATTAATTTTATAATTTATTATATAATGTGGTGCCTTCCACCCACTTTCCACCTCCTCTTTTTCATGGACAATCCCTCGAGGGAAATTTCTCTCCCCTTGTGAATAGTCTAATATGTAACTCGCATACGCTTTAAAAACAGTTAGAAACTTCTGGACTTACAATAATCGGAGTTCATTATCCTGTTTTTTGCTAAGGCGTGCATTATTAATGGCCTTAATTGTGGTAGTTAAAAACTACCACCCTCCCAAAGAGTGAGATTTATATGCCCGCTTTTTGGAATGCTGATACCTGTACGTTTATACTTTTATCCCTTTCTTCTTTCATGTTCATTTGCGTTAATTCCAGCACCAAGAAAGCGGTCTCAACTCGTTTTGATCTAAATATGGACCCAGAGTTATCTTTTGAGCCTTGGTTCTGAAGATGTGGGGTGAGATTGTTAAAGATTTTGAAGATTAAGAAGATAAAAAAAATGTAAGTGGATGGAGATAGAATAGGAATTTCGTTGTCATCTATGGGTTGATGAAAATATTTCCCCCAACAGCTGGACCAGACTCTACTCATAGCTAAATGATCTAGCGGACATGTCTGTTGAGGATGAGGATCACATTGAGCAAGTCATAAATTTTAAGATGAAGAAAATGAGGACGTTGATGAGATTGTTAAAGATTCACAAGATTAAGAAGATGAGGAAGAACATAATTAAAGAAATAGATAGAGATTAATATAGTACTATTAACACTTTGTTTATCAACCAAACACTCATGTTTTCAATAAGAATTTCATTAAAAAAAGAGGCGTGCACATTACTATACTACAATACAATTCATCAATCGAACAACTCAGCTGCAGACTTCATTGTCAGCATGGCGTCTCCGTATTTCATCACTGCAAAACCACATTCTATGCAGTTACTAAACACAATCCCGAAGCTCGGCCGCTTTAAGGTACGAGGTGTGCTGTCCAATTGTGGTCCACGGTTTCCTCGTTGGATTCAGGGTGCATCTCGCCAGAAAGACCGCCGACGCTGCAACTTTGACGGCAGAAACTGGAGCATCTCGTACGAGGCCAGCGCTATCTCCGAAAGGAGAAAAAACATATTCTCTTATTCTTTCATCGCTGTCGTGATTATTGTACCTCTTAGTGCAGCGCGGAGGTATATGACGAGGAAGTGGTGAACATATGCAGCTTGAGGTTTAACACTACAATACGTAAAACCTCTCATTTCAAATGAATGAAATCTTGACTTGTGATTCAATCTTCGGTCAGGCCGAGAAAAACGTTAAATCCCAACAGTTCATCCTCCTCGTCGTTCTTATTTGTCAGCATCAAACCAGCGAGCCCAACCTGTGTTAACATTAGTTTGTCGATGCCATTTTCCGACAAATAACGGTCCAGATAACCAATCGCCAAATATAACGTCTCACGCTTAACTCTAATTGATTCGCTTTGACCAACAGGCCAATCAACGCAAGTGTCACGTACCCTTTTGCATTGTGTTGCTTTTTGCCTTGTTGTTAGTGTCAAATTCTATAATTACTGGTTGGAGAGGCGGGAATTGAAGGTTGTGATATAAAATCCTCCATGGATGCTACAATCTTCTTTCTTGGTGTCGGAATTAGAGTGCGCAAATGAATAGGGAAATAGAAAGGGGGTAAAAAGTATAAAAATACAGGTACGGGCCATGCAAAAAGCGAGCGTATAAATCCGCTCTTTGGAGGGCAGTAGTATCTGACTACCACAATTAAGACCATTAATGACGCCCGCCTCACCAAAAAGCGGGATTATCAACTCTCGCTTGTCGGAAGTCCAAGAGTTTCTCCCAGTTGTTGGAAGCGGGGGTGATAATATATTACAAATTTTTTTTGACCATGTGGAATAAAAAATTTGCTATCAAATTAGGAGGAATTGCACAAGACCATCCAAAAAATGTTTTGAGCAATTTTAATTTTTTTGGTAAGTAAATGTTTATTATTATAATATAACTACTCCATTTTCATGTTTCTCCAATATTGTTATTACAAGATCCTACCACAATGGGGAAGGCTTCAATCTTCTCGATTGTGCAGAGGTTAAGGCCCTGTCTAGTATTTTACTTCACCATATAGAGATGTTAGAACTTGAAGTCATAAATTTGAGTCATTTTGTAGTAATCTGTAACCCCATTTTTGTTGAAATGATTAATATTTTTTTATTCCCATACCTTTCCTCTTGAGAGGCTAACAAATTTCACTCCAATTTACCAAGCAATCATTTTGTTCTTGTTGAAGACTCCTTATAAGAAGCTTCTCATAAGCGGTGTGATTCACCAAATAATCCACACAAGAGCATGAAAGATGGATATGTAATAGAGCAGAATAGAAGATATGATTGATCTAATAAAAATCATCCTCCCTTTAAGTGTGACCGAGCCCAAAAGTCTCTTTTTAAGCAAATCTACTATTGGTCGTCATGTTCTTAGGTGCCCCATATTTGCACCCATATCGATGCTTAGATACATGAAAGTCACATTTTCTGATTTACCATTCAAGCCCCTAGCTTGAGCCTGTGCTCCTTATGGCCTCAAGTTGATAGTATAGAGCCTTCTTTTGAGGAAGTTAACCTATAAACCAGAACTCATCTCAAACAGTTGTAACATTCTTTTTTTTAAATTAAAACCCGTCTGTTAATTTTGGAGCGGGGTTACGCATTGATGATAAAATGAACCCGAAGGTCCTTAAAGTTTGTACAAATCTAAGAGTTTGAATCCTATGAACTAGGGGCCACCAAGACCCATACAAATTACATAGATTATGCAAGTGTTCTGTTGTTTCTAACATTTCATGAATAACCTGCAATAACTTTAGTGAATTATGCTTAAAATGGTTTGTACCTGCTAGGAGTTTATCCTCAGATGCTTGTAGTTTGATTCCTGGTTACATTATCTAGTTGGAGTGTTGGAGCTACCTGTGGCGGGAGGTTTGTTAAATTGTAGCCTTGATTTCCCTGTGCAGCTCCCCCACATAGCAAGCTTTCGGGCTAACATATTTTCTTACTTCTTGCTGATCTTCGATTGTGCCATGTTAAAATGATGTAGCATTGTTGTATTTGTGCAATTTGATCGTGTATGCTCCATCTTTCAGCAGATCCACCTATGATTTCATCAAGGGTGAAGACGATATTTCCAACTGCATTTGTGTAGGCTCGTGTGCCTTAAAATGTATTCCATGATATGCACCATTGCGTCTGCTTCAGTTGTTATATGGGACTGACTGCTCAACCGCCAACAGATAGCATCTTTGAGTTGCCCATATGAATCACGGATAGCTAGTCCACCTCCTACCAAACCTGTATTGATGAAGAAGGAGTCACAGACATTAGCTTTAAAAGTACCTGTATGAGGTGTTGTCCAATGCCTGGTTGCATTATTTATTTTTGGTTTTGTGTGCAATGAGATCCTGAGGATTGTTAGCCTGCAATGCTCTGAGGCTGTTGTTGACTTTGCAGTGATTCCCCCCTCCCCGTTAGCTGCTTCAAAAATTCAAAACTTCTTCTATGATATGATCTCCTGTATAGCTGCAGTCTTCATACCTGTATTTGCAACGAAATTTCCTGATAAACCAAAGGGTTAGTGATCTTAATAACTTCGTTACCTGATTTATAGCCTTTCCTCCTTTAAAACTTCTCCATTTTTGTGGCCTGTCCGCCAAAGGTTGCTGCAATACTGTTAATCCAAGGATAAGCTCAAAAAAACTCTAGACTTGATTAGCCATTACTCCCTCAAAAAATAGATGTGTGATTGATTCTTCCTCCTGGTTATATGGCCAACAGAAGCAGATTGAAGCAAGGTGGATGCCTTTGCTTTTTACCGACAAATCTATCCCAATGATTTTGTGTTCCACTTTCCAGCTATGGAAGTTGATTTTGATTGAAATTTTGTTATCCCATCAGTCTTTGAAGCTTGAAGCTGGCTGTGTCTTGTGTCTAAATAGATTCCATGCGGAGTTAGTTGTGAAGTTTCCCTTGAGTTCTGGTTCCCAAATGGGAATATCTTCCCCTTCATGAATCTAAATCTGAATGATGTGTTCTACCAATGTAGGATAACTATTTGTTCTACCAATGTAGGATAACTCGGCAGAAGCTCAGTTAATACATCTTTATTCCATGTGTTACCTGCAATGACATGTGAAATAGAAATACAGGGCAATATAACAGTGATGCAGTGACCAAGAATACCCTCGTCCATCCATTTATCCCACCAGAAACTTATGTTTCCTGCCCCTATTCTCCATCGAATGTTTTGAGTCATTACTCTTTGAATTAAACAAGTCTTTTCCAAATATGCGAGTCTTTAGGTTTCATTTGATCTCTTGCAGCTTCTGTCTCACTACTGTACTTAGTTCTCATGAATTTGGCCCATAATGAAGTTCCTCCTCTAAGATTCCACCAAAATTTTCCACTGAATGTTGTTATTTGATCTTTCAATTTTCTAATACCTAAACCTTCCTCAGAAGTAGGGAGGCATATGTTGTTCCATGATTTCCAGTGAGTCTTTTTTTTCCTTCCTTCCATCCCCACAGGAAATCCGAGAATAGTTTCTCTATTTTCCTTATGGTGCTGGGTCCAAGATCCAATGTCATCAATAGATATAGTGGCATGCTGTTTAGTACGTGCCTGATGAGTATGATCTACCCCCAATCGATAGTAAGATAGACTTCCACCCATCTAATTTGTGTTGTATTTTAGTGATCATAGGGGTGAACAGTCCCTGTTATAACAGATAATTGAGCTTTTGCTTAAAATTTCTACAGAGATTATAAAGAGTGCAGGTGAGATTGGGTCTCCTTGTCGGAGACCCCTAGTAGATTGGAAGAAACAGTGCACTTGTCCTTTATAAAGGATAGAGAATCACGAATTGGAGATGCTTCTCCAAATCATGTGATAAGCATCTAATTAGGGCTTATTTCATGCTACATTTTAGTCCATTTCATTCTCTAAACACCAAGATTTAAGCTCAAAACATGCACTTTTCCACTATCTTATGAATTCGGGTACTAGATTTTATGTTGTA
>JAOYMZ010041339.1:0-15191 GCA_025802335.1 Pinguicula primuliflora | reverse complement strand
CCACGAACACCACCTCAAATGAAATCATTATTGATTTACAAACTCAACAAGATGAAACAGCACAAAATACAAGTTCGAATGGAGACCAATCTAGGTTGCCCGAAAATTCAGAAAATGCTGTTTCAGGTGAGGTTGTTCCACAACATACTGAAAATATTCAAGAAGATATGGAACAACTGCTTAGGCGATCCACTAGAGAAAAAGGCCTACAATATCTTCGGATTATGAAGTTTACCTTTAAAAACATGATTTTGATGTTGGCATGTTAGACAACGACCCCATTAATGTCAAACAAGCCATAAAAGCTCTAACTCTCAAAAGTGGATCAATGCCATGAACGAGAAAATAAAATTTATGGAAGATAATGACGTATGGGAAATTGTCTCCTTATCTGAAGGAAAAAGACCTATTGGTTGCAAATGGATTTTTAAAATCAAGCGGGACTCGAAAGGTAATGTAGAGAAATATAAGATACGTCTTGTCGCCAAAGGTTTTACTCATAAGGAAGGTATTGATTATAAAGAGACTTTCTCTTCAATTTCATCGAAAGACTCTTTAAGAACCATAATGGCATAAGTAGCGCATTTCAATTTGGAGCTTCATTAGATGGATGTTAAAACTGCATTTTTTAATGGTGACATTGAAGAAACAATTTATATGATGCAACCAGAAAATTATGTATCAGGGGATGCAAATTCTATGGTATGCAAACCTAAGAGATCCATCTATGGTCTGAAGCAGACGTCTCGTCAGTGGTATTACAAATTTCACAATGTGATTGTCTCATTTGGATTCGAGTCTAATATTGTGGATGAGTGTATATATCTCAAGTTCTGTGGGAGTAAATTTGTGTTTCTGGTTTTGTATGTCGATGACATATTACTTTCCAGTAACGATATAAACATGTTGCAACAAACCAAGACATTTCTAATGAAGAATTTTGAGATGAAAGATCTTGGTGATGCATCATTTGTTTTTGGGATAGAAATACTAAGGAACAGAACCCAAGGTATATTAGGATTATCCCAAGGAGATTATATCGAAAAAGTTTTGGCAAGATATGGCATGCAGAATTGCAAACTAGGAAATACCCCTGTGGTGAAAGGAGATGAATTCAGTCTGAGCCAATGCCCAAAAAATAATTCAGAAAAGGAAGTAATGTTAGAGTATCCATATGATTCAGTCATAGGAAGCATCATGTATGCACAAGTGTGTATGCATCCGGATATTGCATTCATCACTGGCATGTTAGGAAGATACTTGTCAAATCCAGGAGCAGATCATTGGAAAGCTGCAAAGCGAGTCTTGAGGTATCTGAAAAGAACGAAAAATCATATACTCACGTACCGGAAATCGGAGAAGCTGGAGGTCATTGGCTATACCGATTTTGATTTTGGATAATATCTAGATAGCATGAAATCGACATCAGGCTACATTTATATGTTGGCAGAAGGAGTCATTTCTTGGAATAGTGCAAAACAATTCCTTGTTGCATCTTCCACCTTGGCAGCAAAATTTGTGGCATGCTATGAGGCATCAAATCATGGTGTTTGGCCGCAGAATTTCGTCACGAGACTTCGAGTGGTGGATTCCATTGAGAAACCACTAAAATTATTCTGTGATAACAATTTAGCAGTGCAATATGCAAACAACAATCGAAGTTCGTCGAAGTCCAAGTACATCGACATTAAGTTCTGGGTTGTTAAAGAAAGAGTGCAGAATGGTGAACTGAAAATTGAACATGTGGGAACAGACTCAATGTTAGCTGATCCTCTGACTAAGGGACTCACACCGGCAAAATTTCTGGAGCATACTGCTCATATGGGTGTGCTCTCAATTGAGGATGCTCAATTTTAGTGGGAGTCTAATTTGTTGATATTTTCATTGAACTATTATGGATATATAACTTGTTGCATGTGACAAGCGTTATATATATTTGTCATTCGGACATTCTGTTTCTCGTTTTAGTAGACCTCCAATTAAGATACTGTCGAAATTCATTTTCGAGTTTAAGAAAGTGACCAAGTTGGGAATAGGCATGTGAAGATCACAGTTTCATGTAATTTTCATGCTACACATCCATGTCATTATTCATGTCATTCAGCTATGTTAGTAATGAGATCATTGAGGCTTTAATTGGGAATAAATGGAATGAATGCGGCTTTGGTACTTTGCTGATATAGTTGATGGATCGAATTGATTTGGGAATATATAAGAGAGACAATAAAGAAATGTGCGCACATAAAAAATACAATGCATAATTAAAAGATTATAACATATTACTCAAGTGGGAGATTGTTGGAATTATTCTCAATATAGTTGGATTTAATACCAACATTGAGCATATATGTAATATAATTATGTATTGTTTATTGTCTCGTAATAGTTGTCGAATTAAAGTGATCAACTAAGATTATGGGTCGACAACGAATATATTTATTAGGACATGGTACACTAATGTATAGAATAATTTAGGCAAGTAATAAAATTGTTGACGGACTGATTTTATTAATTGCAATTAAGTGAGACTAATTTCAGGAAACCAATAATGTTATTAATTGGGTTACAACTCTCATACCCATAGGAATACATATTATATATATGTTTAGGGATTGGTCCCCAAAACACACGTAGAGAAAATCTAAAGAGAAGGGGGCGGCTACTAAGCGTCTGTTTTCTCTTGAGAATTCTGTCTTCTTTATTTTTTCCATTAAAGACTGAAGAAGCAAGATCGACAAGGAATTTGTGTAACGATCTTGCAAGGGCAATCGTGTAGTCTTGGAAGATTTATCCTTTTATCGACGATTGCAGTCAAAGTCTCGGAGATCTTATGGATTCAAATAATTCTCGGAGATCTTGCAAGGTAAGTTGGAAAAGGAACGAAACATACTTCCGGCATGATATTGCGTAGACATGCATCGTCTATCAGAAAAATACCCAGTGCTGTATTCCGTGAGTACATATAAAGAAGCGAAAGTTAATGAGAAAGGGACATATACGCTGCAATATTGGATATGGAGCTGGAACTGGATACAAAATTTGCATCAGGATGAAATGGTCCAGCTGCAGCAACTACAACTATTACTTCAAACTACCCCCCACCCTCGTAGACAAACGAGGATGATTGCTAGAGGCTGAGTACACGGGATACCTATAGCACCAAGAGACATATCAATTCCTTATGCAAGAAATCTGGAATCAAAATTAAGCAAGTACTCTAGCAAGTAATGCACGGAACAAAATAATCCAAAGGAAAGTATTTTGTTTTACCTGGCAACTGCTGCAAAGTAAAGTCCCAACAAGAGTGAATCTTCAATCTCGTGGCATGGTACTATAATCA
The DNA here is from genome assembly GCA_025802335.1 of Pinguicula primuliflora. Lineage (NCBI taxonomy): Eukaryota > Viridiplantae > Streptophyta > Magnoliopsida > Lamiales > Lentibulariaceae > Pinguicula > Pinguicula primuliflora. Next base: position 11,851 of record JAOYMZ010041339.1, on the reverse strand, counting down.
GATCTCTGAGCATTATGTGAAGAAAAATCAGAAACGTTGGATCATTTATTCCTACAGTGCAAAGAAGTTTCCCGATTGGCTTGGAGTTCACACTGAACCAGCCCAAACAATTCGTGAACATTATTTGCAGCATGTGAACATGTTGGGGTTTCCATGGAATAATGCTATCCTAAATGCGATTTGGCAACATATATGTTGGGCAATTTGGAAAATCAGAAAAAGAAGATCTTCAATAGCAAGCAAATGGAGTTCGAAACAGCAATTGAGATGATTTAGCTACATCTATGGAAAATACTGAAAACAAGCAGACATATGCTACCTGGCATGAGCATATCGGAGTGGAGCCGACTTCTGAACCATTGCATGCGACGATAAAGCTGTAAGGAATGGTGGAGGAGAAGATCAGGCTATTTCGTCCATTCCAATCCTTTTTCAATTTTGAGCCCTAACTTGTCTTGAAAAATCTGAGTGTTAGAAAAGGGACAGAAGTATATAAATGTAAATACACTTTGAGTATATAATACAAACAAAATTACATATCAAAGAAAAACCTCAATTATGAAGGTCAAGACAAATTCAAGTAGTTCATTTTTTTTAGGTAGGCAAATGGGAGAAATACTCCCGCTCCTCCCCAGTATCCGAGTGCTTTTTTCACTCTCGACTAATCTAGGGGGTCTGCACCCAGCCCAAAACCTCATATAAATTAGGCTTGGCCAAGCACTTTCGCTATGACTTTGAACTCGAGATCTCTAAGTCAAAGTTCACCTAATTGCTTTCAAGTAGTTCATTAATTCTCATATTCATCATATAAATAATCTAAAATAGTTTCATGAATTTTTTCCATGAACTTTAATATTACACATGATATTGAATTTTTGAGGAATTCTCATGTACTCAATGTTGTTGTCTTCAATAATAAATTAGTGTGCCCAATTCTAATACTAGAGGGATTCTCATGTACTCAATATTAATGTGCTCAATAATGAGTTATTGTGCTCAATTTTAATCTGAACCCTTTATCTAGCAATCTGATGGTTTATATTTAATGGGTCATTTAAGTCATTTTAAATGACTCATCTAATTTTAGCCATCAAATTGTTCAATTTGTTGAATGATGATGCTAACATTTCAAGGTCTGAGCTTTTCGACTGGAATTTAAAGTTTTACGGTTTTAGGTACGTTTGGGATTGGGATTTAGGGCTAGTTTATACACGTAGCGTAGTAGATATTATCGGTAGGCTTAGCAATTCCGTGTTTTTTAGTGTTTGTTGTACTTTTCTGTGTGTTACATTCAATGGGAAGTTAATTTTCTTTTGATCTAGTCACTGATTGAGAATTGATATCACTTGTAGTATCCATGTAGACAGGATTAACATAAGTTTTTATAGAATATGGCTTGCCAGTGGAATTGGGAGAGTATACTCACTGTATAGTATGCAGTGTTATCGTGGCACTGCGAGATTGGCGTGTCAGTGAGTCCGCTCAAAAGTGTTAAACACTTGTCCCTTGCCGCACCAATCCCATGGTACCACCTAGGTAATGTATACTTACTATACATTACTCTTCTCACTGTGCCCCTTGACAGTGGCTTCTCTAGAACTTTGAAACTCTGCAACGGCGTAATATTAGATAAATAGAAGTAGGTTAGTCTAAAATGTTAGAAGATCGTTTCTTACTGATTTTATGCCGGCTGTTAACTGTCAAAAACATTTGTATAGTTACCCGTACCAATCTTTTTTCAAATGTTTTGTCCTTGACTGGTTAATATTGCAGATAAGAAATCGAGTGGGAAGATTAAAATCAATGGTCGCAAGCATGACACTTCCTCCGTGAGTTTCTTGCTACTCAAACATTATCGTTTTTCATTCACCATCTCATCCGACTGTTGAAGTATTTTCTTCTAAAGTTTGTGTTTCTGTCATCTTTGAATATCTACAATTACTGATTGTGCATTATACTGACTTCCAAGAATTTCCAAGAATTGTCTATTGATGACTACTTCGCCAAAAACAACGAATTCTCAACTTGGCTAAAGCGAGAAAGGAATGTATTCTTCTCCGACCTGTCTTCAGGTTCGGCACGGGATCTGTTTTCTGAGTTTGTCAAGGCATGGAATAAGAAAGAGCTGGACGGGCAATACTATGATGGTATTGCCGTTGCACTGCGGACTTCACATCAGTGGAACATAAAGAAATAGCAGCATGATTTGTTTTTCCTCTGTACCTTTGTCTTTTGATAGCTTCTTAATCGAGAGGATAGCAGCCACTTACTTTGTGTATAGTTGCCCGCTAAGAATTAGGCTATGTATTAGTGTATCAAATTCAATTAGCTCAACCGGTGACGAGTTCTGGAGGTCAGATTTGGATACCTTTAACATCCCGGAAAATGATAAAGGGTAGGAAAATATCGGAAGGAAAACAAAAAGGAAAGTACATCACAACACATTATTGATTATTGAATGACTATTAATTGTGGAGTTATTCCATAACTTATGTTATGCTGCCAAATGTGTTCCTGTGCTTTTCATGCCTAAATTTTCACTTCTTATATCATCTTCCTATGGCTCATTTTATTGTCGATAGCAATCAAAATAGGGAAGATGGAATATAAAGTGAGAAAAAAATTACATAGTATATAGTGCTTATGTGTCACACTAGAATTGGATATGTCAGCGGATCCGTGCAAAAGTATTAACCACTCACCTGCCACACCAATCCTAATGTGCCACGTAGGCATTGCATACTATACAATTTTTTTTTCACTGCACCTCCCCGTGCTCCCATCAAAATACCTGCTAAAGGAAAAAGTTATTCTGATCCGAGCGCCGCATATTATGTTATGAATAAATGAATTATGTATTAAATTCTAAATTGTGATCTAACACTTAGATATGACACAATTAGAATTCAACATATAATTCATTTATTATAATTCTGACACTCACTTTTAAATTTTTGATGTTACCTTGCCTTACCATTAACAATTAAACCGTCCGTTACAGGAATTATAATTTATAGTTGGGATTGTGCTATTGACCACAGGTTACATTTGATGTCATCGGTTTTTTGCTACTTTTCATGACCGGATACTGTATGCTCTATAGGAACAGGAACAAGATCTCCAATATCAAGTTTAAATCTTTATTCAAAATTTCAGCCGCCACTTTCTCTAATTTCTCCTTCGTGCAATGCAGAGAAGATTCCGACCACCATATACTGCAATGTATTATGAACAATCCTCGCCCAGAAATTTCTTGCTTTTTTCGGAATGGGTTTTCGCGGATCACGGAAGAAGTGGTGGGGAAAGGATTGCATGGCGTTTTCGTAAAGGGATTGGCAAGTTTGAGTGCCTTCCATATGAACACGCTGATTAAAATGTACTGCGAATTTGGAAATTTTAAGTATGCCAAGCAAGTGTTTGACGGAATGCCGGAAAAGAATGAAGCTTCTTGGAATAATATAATTTCTGGCTGTGTGAAAATGGGTTTGTATGTGAAGTCGTTTGAGCTGTTTATTGAGTTACGGAATGAAGGATTCCATTCGAATGGGCATAATATTCCAAGCTTATTAAGTGCATTTAGCCGGTCAGGAACTATGTTGGCTGAAGGATTCCAAATTCACAGTCTGGTTCTGAAGAATGGCTTGGCCTGTGATGTTTATGTGGCCACTTCACTTTTGCATTTTTATGGTGGGTACGGGCTTCTTTCGGATGCCCAGGCACTATTTGGAGAGATGTCTGAAAGAAATGTTGTTTCTTGGACGTCTTTGATGAAAAACTGTGCAGATGGTGGATTGTTCTCAGAGGTTGTCAACCTGTACCGTAGGATGAGGAATGATGGGGTAAATTGTAACCAGAATACTTTTACTACAATGATCAGTTCTTGCGGAGTACTTGATGATGAATTTTTGGTTCATCAAGTGCTCGGCCATGTTATTAAGTCAGGGTTTCTGACAGATACTTCGGTTTCAAATTCACTTATATCAACATTTGGTGGATTCGGCAAGGTAGAAATCGCCTATTATATATTTAACAGCATGTATGAACATGATACCATTTCATGGAACTCGATGCTTTCAGCCTTTGCTGGCAGTTCTCTCTTTGGCGAATCGCTTAGATACTTTCATTTAATGCGTCTTAATCATGGTGAAGTAGATGAAAGGACACTGTCAACAGTTTTGTCAGTGTGTGGTTCTCAGGATAATTTGCAATGGGGGAAAGGGATTCACGGTTTAGTGTTGAAGATGGGATTGGACTTCGACATCTGCATATCTAATACTCTTCTTAGTATGTATTTCGAGGCAGGAAGATACAGACACGCAGAAAAGCTGTTTCGAGAAATGCCCCAAAAGGATCTGATCACTTGGAACTCCATGATGGCAGGCTATGTTTCCGTAGACAAGAGCTTAGATTCCGTGAGGTTATTGAGAGAGATGCTCTACATGGAGAACATGTTGAATTTTGTTACTTTTACCAGTGCATTCTCAGCCTGTGCTGATCCTGAACTCTTATCCTATGGTATGATTATCCATGGACTCGGGGTCACATCCGGGTTCATTGAGAATATAGTAGTTGGCAATGCTGTGGTTACAATGTATGGAAAGTGTGGGATGGTAGAAGAAGCCGAGAAATTTTTTCGGAGAATGACCCAGAAAGAACTCGTTACATGGAATGCTCTTATCGGTTCATATGCAGAGAATGAAGAAGTTGATGAGGCAATAAAAACTTACAAGCTGATGAGAGAAAGTGGTATATCTCCAAACCAGATAACCATGATAAATGTGCTTGGTTCTTGTTATGATCCTATTAACCTTCTGAACCATGGGATGCCCTTTCATGCGCATGTATTATCATGTGGGCTTGAATCGGATGAGTACGTCAAAAACTCCCTCATCTCAATGTATGCCAACTGTGGTGATCTTGATTCAAGTACCTCTATATTCTGTGCATTAGTCAACAACAGGACCCCTGCATCTTGGAATGCTATAGTAGCTGCTAAGGCTCACAATGGACAGTGGGAGGAGGCTTTGGAACTTGTCCTTGAGATGCAAAGATCTGAAGTGGGTTTTGATCAGTTCAGTCTCTCTGCTGCACTTTCGTCGTCGGCGAACCTTGCGATTTTAGAAGACGGCCAGCATTTTCATGGCTTGGCCATCAAGCTAGGCTTACATAACTATCATTTCGTGACACATGCCTTAATGGACATGTATGGAAAATGTGGAAAGCTCAATGATCTACTGAAACTGCTCCGGGAGCCAACAGGGAGATCAAGATTATCCTGGAACATATCCATATCCGCTTTTGCAAGGCATGGGGACTTCGAGAGAGCCCGGGACCTCTTTCACGAAATGGTGTCACATGGTGCGAGACCAGACCATGTCACATTTGTCTCACTTTTATCAGCTTGCAGCCATGGTGGCTTAGTTGATGAGGGTCTCGGATACTTTGCTGCAATGACACCCGAATTCGGAGTCCCAGCTGCAATCGAACATTGTGTTTGTATCGTAGATCTACTCGGGCGATCAGGAAGACTTGCTGAGGCGGAAGCATTCATCGAAACCATGCCGGTACCTCCAAATGACTTCATCTGGCGAACTCTGTTGTCTGCTTGCAAAATTCACGGTCAGGTCGAACTCGGAAGGAAAGCAGCCAATAATCTTCTGGTAGCCAACCCATCAGATGATTCTGCATATGTTCTTTACTCAAACGTCTGTGCAACATCAGGTAGATGGCAGGAAGTACTGGGACTACGAGTGAAGATGGACATGGACAAGGTGAAGAAGAAGCCTGCTTTCAGCTGGCTTAACGTGAGAAACAAGATCAACACATTCGGTGCTGGTGATACGTCTCATGCCGAATCGGAGAAAATATATGGGAAACTAATGGAGATGAAGAGAGTAATCAAAGAAGCTGGGTATGTTGCCAACACCAGCTGTGCATTGCATGATACTGATGAGGAGCAAAAGGAGGATAATCTGTGGGCACACAGTGAGAGGCTTGCACTTGCTTATGGTTTGATCAGTACACCAGAAGGTTTCACTCTGAGGATATTTAAGAATCTACGGGTGTGCGGTGATTGTCACTCTGTTTATAAGCTTGTGAGTGAGGTTGTCAGGAGGGAGATTATACTGAGGGATCCGTATCGGTTTCACCATTTTAGGGAAGGCAGGTGTTCTTGCAATGACTATTGGTAGGTAGTTTTTTTTTTATAGGTAATGTCGTTAAGATTTGAACCGTGACTTGTGAGTGCAATTGTTACTGACATAACCACTAGCCCAACCCTCGGTAGTGAGCTAAACCTGCAGATGGAGCTTTTGGAATTTAATAGCTCTAGTGGGCAGTATTTGTTGATAGTTAAATCTTATAAAGGCTCGCCTTATAAATTTGTGCTTATCTCGCCATGGTTTTTGTCGTTGTCAGCTGCAATTCGAGTCGGAAAAAATATACAATGTTGATTAGAAACAAAATAAACAAATATTATTTCTTTTCAATGACAAACAAAAGTTAAATTGCTCTCGTTGAGATTCGAACTCAAGACCTCCCGCTTACTAAACGGGTGCTCTAACCAACTGGGCTACGAGAGCAGTTTATTGTTATGTGCAGGTTTTTATATTAACTCACAAAGTTTTTACGTTTTCCCCCTAGCAATATGCATTTATAGTAATAAAGGATTTATACAGCTCACTTCTTCGCGTGCAATATTTCACACTTTTTATTTGTTAAGGAAAATATAAGATTGATTCTAACATTTTGGTTATGGTAACTTAAAGCTCTTATATTAAGGGCACTTGGTCAGTTTTGGTGTGGACAGTTTTTCTTTCGTGTGGACCAAAGCATGTGGATTTTCATCTACAATATATAAGCTTTTCAATGGTGCGATCAATTTCGAAAACGGATGGTGCTACGAAAAAATTATCCACACGAAAGAAAAAACTGTCCACACCAAGCTGACCATACGAAGTTGGTTCATTATATTAATATGGGTGTAAACTATCAAACCAAGTTTAAGGGTGTATTTTAAGAGATCCGGAATCCTCTCCACCAAAGAATGTGAAGAATGTGAAAAAGAGAAGCATCGCAGCAGACACTATGCACACTCTTGATGCATTCTACGTGGTCTAGCATCTCTCGTATCTATTTCTAATACTCCTTAATCCATTATCCAACTACAACTACTTTCCTGGTGAGGTATCACAGGTTCTTGGCACTAACCCCACAACAATGAGAGAAGAATTGAATCAAGTTACAGTCTCATCTTTTAGATAATAGAAACAGCACTGGAGCGAATGGCCGGTTCAGTGTCTGTAGTTTGCAGCACATCCAGTCATCAACAGGCAATTCAGCCGCGAAAGACTGAACTTTCTCAAACTCCTCTCTACAAAACAAAAACATAATCAGTTCATAAATGCTGCTGAATACCAGAAACTAATATATCTTCAACAAGAGCTACAAGTGCACTATGTTTCAGTGTAGGCGTACGCATTCATTATCAGTATCAGGTCACAAGTTCACGTCGTAATATTGAAAGATTGAAGAAAAAGTAATAAGTGGTTTGAGTGTTGTTACCTTCCACCAGAATGGCCTAAATAAGCTATAACACTGATGAGACCTTCAGGAGCTAATATTCTCTTGGCAGCCTCTAGTGCAAGCGACGTCGTATCAGACCGAGTTTTGATCTTCTTGTCACCTCCCGGCAGGTAGCCCAAGTTGAACGCAACCAATCTGAACAACAATGTTTACAAGAAGACAATCTCTCTGTACTGTACATATAAGCAGTCTGTATTGTTTCTAATGGATTGTACTGTACCTCACAGCAGCACCAGTGGGAACAATTTCTTCCATTTTAGTATGACATATAGTGTAAAGCTCCACAAGCTTTCTCTACATTACATAGAGGGAAACTATATCACGAATGATAAAGCTCAGAAATATAGCTCATGAAAAAGCAGAGACACGAGCAACAGTTTGTTTGCACAGCCGAGGAATTCGAGATAATCATAAGCATAAAAAAATCATAAGCATGAATTTTCCTGATTATCATAAAGAAAAGAAGGCTCGCGAAGTTTATAACATTCTTAAAGAACATAATGGAATGCACAGACAGACTAACAACCAACCATAACAAAGATTATGTACGAAAACTTAGCCTGTTATCTACCAAGAATTGAATAACAGTAGCACCTGATCAGTATTGATGGACTGATCCAATAAAGATGAAGTGCGTTCCAAAGCATCTTTCTGAACATCCATGGCATAAACACAACCTCTTTGAGCATCATCAGCAATCATTCTAACCATAGCAAGTGTGTCGTATCCATTTCCACAAGTGGCGTCGACAACAACATCCCCTTTTCGGACAACATTTTTCCACACCCTAATTTAAAAGAAAAGTGGATGCTTAGAAGAGTTACGAGATCATGGGATTTGACTAACTTATGTTGCACGATCAAACAAACTTAAAACCATATTTACTGAAGCAACTTCAACACTAGCATAGAACCAAATATGCTGCAGGATGCTGAATTCTAGAAATCTCTATGCACCTACGAGTGAGCAACTTCAGTGGCTTTTCTCTTGCCAAATATGAATCCAATCATCATGTCTTCCAACCCTGAAATTCAACAACTGAATAAACTTTTCGAAACGATGAAACGGGATAAGGAAAGATGAAAATCAGGCTACAATTCAAGAATATATCAAAAGAATTTACATCATCAATCAGCTCATGGGGAAAGCAAAAGCAGACCTGCGGAGGAGAATCCACTCTGCTTTATACTTGAATTAGAAGATGAATCTTCAACTGCGACAACGGCGTCGTTCTGAGCAGCCGAATGCGTAAAGAACGATGCTCTTCCAGATACTGGCCGTAATTTCGACGGAAGCAGCGGCTGGCGAAGTGGCGGCACCAAGGAGAACACCTTGATGTGATTTTTGAACTTGATAATCTTTTGGGTCCGTATGATGCATGAATTCGAGCTGACTCCCATGAAAGCCATAGTTCAATTCTCCAAGAAAATTGTCTCAAGTAGTGGCCGAAATCCTCATTCCATACGAGTTCAATTCATTATGAGCGTTGCTACCCGGGCTAGACCGAATTTGTAAGCCGAAGAAATAGGAAATGACGAAAATTCCCTCACTCCTCTTTCACAGAAACACATTTGGCAAGGTTATTTTTATCATTTCCCTACATTGCTTCTCCGTTTGTGTAGTACCAGAAGCATTTCTCTTCATTTAAATGCTGATTTACCAAAGAAATTCTTACATACCTTTAATTGTTGTTTAAATTTTGTAACAATATGATCTCAAGTTTGCAGAAATGATCAGTGTTTGATGCTGTGCGGGTGATGAGTGTCATCTCTAGCGCCATTTCTATGTACCCGCTTCGGCGTGAATGTTTAGTCTGACATTCAAACAAGAAGAAATATGACTGAGATCGGGGTCCGGGGGCATACACTGAAGTTCTCACTATATAGCATTCAGTTGTTAAGTGACACGATATGTGTTTAATACTTTTGCACGAACTCGCTGGTACGTCCGAACGACGTTATTTTGACCTCACTATATAGTATATAATGATAATCTCACTATACACTCCCTTTTTCCACTAATTGGTACTTAAGCGGACTAGTTGATCGACTTTTCGAACACAATCAATTAAATAATACATGTACATACAAATTTGTGGTCCCGCAAAAATAAAATTCCGACGGAAGTTTAGAATTTTTGTTACTGAAAGACTTCAAAATCTGATTTTGGATTCTCTATAACAAAACATGAGTTTAGTTTAGATTTTCTACACAAAGATGATGTCTTCAATTACAATGGCCTCGTTTTTTTTATCCCTGTTGTCTTAAGACACAGCAACTGGAATCGCTTCATCGAGGGCAAGTACCCCGGGCAACTCTTTCCCTTCCAGCAGTTCCAAGCTTGCTCCACCGCCGGTGGAGATGTGGCTCATCACATCAGCCACTCCCACTTTCTCCACCGCGGCCACGGAATCACCACCCCCGATGATCGTCGTCACTCCCTTGCCACTGAGCTCCGCAAGTTTGTTTGCTATCGCCTGCAAAACCAACGGAGAATTGTGTTGAGAGCTGAAGTTCATAAGGTGACTCTCCATTATGGTATCTTTTATATATATCATGGCATACCTCTGTTCCGACAGCAAACTTTTCAAACTCAAACACGCCCATTGGTCCATTCCAGATTACGGTTTTTGTCGTCTCGAGTGAATCGCTAAATGTCTTGACGGAATCTGGTCCTATATCCAGACCCATCCACCCATCTGGGATTTCAGACGCAGAGACAATCTGTATTTGTCAAAATGATGGGAGGGAACTATTGGGATCAGCTTCAGACCAGTAAGAAAACCCAAGAAAGTTTTATGGATGATAAAGAAAACAGGACCTTGCTTTCAGCATCTGGTGCAAACTTGTCTGCTATAACTACATCTGTGGGCAGCAAGAGACTGACTCCCTTGGCTTTGGCCTTGGCAATGAGACTTGTAGCCAGATCAAGCTTGTCGTTTTCGACCAGGGACGATCCGACTGAAAGTCCTTGAGCTTTATAGAATGTGAAGATCATGCCTCCGCCCAGTAGCAAGATATCAACCTTCTCCAGAAGAGATTCTATCACTCCAATCTTGGAGGAGACCTTCGAACCACCAACAATGGCGGCAAATGGTCTCTTCGGGCTTGAGACCGCTCCAACGAGATAGTCCAGCTCCTGAACAAGGGAAACCAAAAATCCGAATGCCGGGTGATAAATTGTAAGCAATTCAATAAAAAGTGCAAGATAGTAGAATAACCTTTTGTAAGAGGAATCCAGCAACAGAGGGCTTCAAAAACTTCGTCACACCTTCAGTTGAGGCATGAGCTCTATGTGCAGTGCCGAAGGCATCATTCACATAAAGATCAGCTAAGGAAGCAAGTTTCTTGGCATGCTCAGGATCATTTTTCTCTTCCTCTGGGTAAAACCTCACATTCTCTAACAGGAGGACACCGCCCTCAGGCAGCGAAGCTACGAGTTTTTCTACCTCTGGACCGATGGAGTCATCTGCCTTAACAACCTGGGAAAGGATGAATAAACACAGACAAGCTTGCTATGTCATGATGCAATATATATTATATACACACCACAAAGAAAGCTGGATCCAAATACTTATCTCCTACGGAATCGAACAATCAGCACATCTCTAGAAAATTTGACAATCTGCAGCTTAGTTACCTCAATACCAAGCAATTCAGATAGCCTTGGAACAAGAGGAGCAAGACTGTATTTTGGTGTTACACCTTTTGGGCGTCCCTGAAATGACAAAGACGAAGAGTAGGGTGTACTTGCAAGCAAAAGAGTGAGCCAACTGGAAAGCATCCATCCATATTCCATCATGAGAATGAAGAATGGAGAACAAAGCATAAAGAGAATGGAGAACATCATCCTGAGAAGTGCCTCATAGATATGCCAATATATACACCCAAAAAAAAAATGCATCAAATTTCTAAAGCCCATTTCGTGAACTCAGTTTCTGGGATCAACAAGAATCAAAACATTCTATGCAGAACTTGACAAGGCTAATAACTGGATTTTGATATTGAAATGATGGGTGTTTAGAAACATATCTAAATTGAATCTGAAGTGAAATGTAGACAAAAACATGAAGACAATGTCAAATAGGCAATCTCTGTCCCGAATCAAACAAATGCAGAGAACAATAATCTAATGAACAACTTAATAATAACTCACCAAGTGACTTGAAAGAATCACTTTAGCCCCATAACTGATTAGATACTTAATCGTCGGAATAGCAGCCCTAATCCTCGTATCATCCGTAATATTCCTATTCTCATCAAGCGGC
>JAOYMZ010041328.1:0-15193 GCA_025802335.1 Pinguicula primuliflora | reverse complement strand
GAGATGTGATTTGATATGGTTTCGACACCGTTTCAACGATAGTAATTTCACACACCGATAATTTTACACACCAGTGGCTTCAGCCATGAGCAGTAACTAGTTTTAATTTTGAAAATACTATAAATATAAATATAAATAATTCTAAACTTAATAAAAGTATTGATTAATATTACGACGGCCTGACTGTAAAAAAAATTAAAATCCTACATGATGAACCCAAACTCGAAAAATCTCACATACTAAATTTTATTTAACGACGATAATTAATATTACGGCTGCTTCGCCGTCGGAAAACTAAAACTCTAAACAAGCTCTATAAATCTTAAATGTTAAACTTTATTTTAAAATGAAAAGCAAAAAACGGCGGCTTCGCCGTAAAAAAATTAAAACCCTACATGATGAACCCAAACTATAAAAATCCTAAATGTTAAACTTTATTTAACGAATACAATTAATATTACGACGACTTCGTCGCCAAAATACTAAAATTTAATTGATGAATCCAAACTCTATGAATCATAAATGCTAAACTTTATTTAACGACGACAATTAATATTACGGCGGCTTCGCCGCCGAAAAACTAAAACCCTAAATAATGAACCCAAACTCTAAAAATCTCAAATACTAAATTTTATTTAACGACGATAATTAATATTACGGCGATTTCGCTGTCGAAAAACTAAAACTCTATAAACCCTAAAGTTTACACTATAATAACCCTACAACCTAATAAAAAATAGTTATTAAAATTACGTCGCCTTCAGCGTCAAACATAAACACCAATATCACACAAGCTATAACTTGATATTAAAAATAAAAAAATAATAAAAAATAAGTACATCGAAATAGTATCAAGTCACATCTTAAATCGAAGCATACGAAATGCTGATTATTATGATTATGTTCATTTTGACAAATGATGGACGATTTGCCGGATAAATTCAATTCTAAGAAAAAATGATAGATAAAAATATAATATTATATAAATCATAATTAAAAACAAATTAAAATTAAAAACTATTACGGAATTGAATTGTTTTTTTGTGAATTATTGGACATGTATCACAAAATTATTGGTGTCCTATTTCCATACTTATATGGACATCTACGGTTTCCCAAATCAGAATGGTAAAATATTATTGTTTACTGTTCTGTAATCATCATTTGTCCGTATTTTCCGCACGTATTGATTTCCTTCGTCTTCATCCTGTTGACAGCTTCCTCCCATCGCCTTGGTGAGCAGAGCAAAGTTGAAGACTGGGAGGGCTGCTATATCCTACGACACAAGAAAAGTGGATGAAAAACACGTGGCAGTGTCTAATTTGTTTCTGTTATTGCCAATATTTTTACGCACCCCAATAATTGCCTCACATCTGTTTTACATCTGTTTTTCGTCCGCTTTTGCTGTCATACTTTTGTGCGATATAGAATTATTTACTGCGTACAGGCATTTGGGCTTCTGAAGAAGCACGTCATATTTGACTGCAACGTAAACAAAACGAGAATTCTCTCTCTTTATTCCGTCAGCCCACCATTTACAAGTGTCGTAAGAAATATTACATAGCTAAACAGATAGCATCTTGGCCTAAATTTCCTATTCGCTTGAAGTACGGTTTGTAAGAAAATAGTAAATCATCATCATAATCATCATATATACTAATCTAGCATTCAACCAACGCCTCGGACCACCTTGTGTTTTTCAGAGGAGGAGGCAAGTGTCGGGCTGGGCTTTCATCTGGTGTTTGGCCTGCTGCTGGGACCAGTACGCATGGGCCGTCAGAACTCGATCAAGCAGTTCTTGCGGAACAGGCTCCCCGCGCCTTTGCTGCGGAGAGATGCGGGCTGTGTGGACAAGCGTTTTCCACTTATCCTGCAAGACAATTAGTGGGAGGTTTCTGAAACTGTTTTCTTTGGAAGAAGAAGAATTGATGGGCTGTTTCCAGTTACCTTCAGATCCACATAAGTTCGATGTTTGGCATTATCGAAAGCTCTCAGTTTCACATCTCGCCATCTGTTTGAACAAATGCTATTAACAGTCGTAAACGTTACCTATGACTATGAATGAACATTACCTTCCAGTTCCAAGCTCCTCAACAGCCTGAACAAGAGCTTCTACTTCAGCCACAGTGAAGGGTCTACGGATACGGCGCTGTGCGGATTCCGATCTCTTACATTTACGCAGAGGCATCACGGCCAGGGCATCCGGTTTGGTTGCAGCGGAAGAAAGAACCAGTGCTTTTGAGTCGATGTTCCTCCTCTGGAACAATATACCAGTAGGGGAAGGAGCAGAATCATGATCGCTTTCGATGAAGTTGTTGAAACTGGAAGAGCAAGCAACATCTGGAGAAGAAGAATCAAGGTTTCCATGGATGCTGTTTTTAATGATAATGGGTGGAGGAGGGCACCTGGTGTTGCAAACAAAAAGCTCAGAGGGGTTAGAAAAGGGGCTCTGGGGTGTGTGGGGTGAAGGCACTGCGGGATTGGTGTGGCAGGTAAGCCGTTGTTCAACACCTTTGCATGAACCCACAGACCGGCCAATCCCGTAGTACCATCTGCATGACTCATTGCATAGTCCCCTCGTCCCAGAAAAGGACGGAAGTTCCAACTGGGAAGTTACCAAAATCCAAGCATACCTCGCCAGTGGTTGTGGCTTATCAGGTGTCAATTGAACTGGACGACGAGTTTCAGGATAGAATTGCAGCGGGGCTGGAGCCGGATTGGGCTCAAGAGAAAAACCCAGATAGTCCATTTTGTTATCCTGGGAAATTCCTGCCTGTAACAAAGTCTTGCTATCATCTCTAAGCTTCTTCCCTTGGAGAACAACACCAACGCGCAATCCACCACCAAGAACTGAGGTTATTGCTTCCATAACTGTTTTCTGCACCGTAGTAAAAACCACCAAGGATGTAATAATGACTTTGCTCAATGTCTGCGTGGATCTTCGATAAGCCATGTTCCTCATTACAAATCCCTTATGCACAACAATGGTACTATGGCATGTGTATATATACTTTTCAATTATACCACTACGACGGAAAATTACACACTTACCTTAAGAGAACCAACTGAAGCAGTTTCTGGCATCTCAATCAGTAACTCAGGGACCCTAAAAGACTTGATCTTAAGCTTCACTGAGTCAGAAGGACAACATTTCCCCATCAGAACTTCTCAGGTATCAGTCTCCCTATGGCTAAGCCACCAAAAGAACATGAATTTTACACCATCGAAACCTCTCATACCTTGAGTGTTAATGGAATGGAATGAAGTATGTCCGCCGCTTGCAGAGGTTGGAGTTACCATGGCTGAATATTGTGTCATATCAACCAGATCACAGTCAATATCATCAGAGTGAAACAAGATGACTCATTTAATTCGTGACATCGCGAGTCAAACTCAAAGGATGTTACATGAAATGCATAATTAGGTTACGTAGTTTAGCCTCGATTTTGCTAGAGAGTGTGTGGGGTGCGGTGCTCAATTCTAATCTGAATCTGTAAATATGAGAATGAGATTAGATGTGTCAATTAAAATGACTTAAATGACACATTTAATATGAACCGTCAGATTGACAGATGAAGAGCTAAGTAAGATTTCCTGATTCATTCATCTCATACCTCAAACTAAAGAGGACCACAGTGCGAATCTGGAGTCTCATGAACTCTGCAATGCATGTACATATATCTACAGAAGCAAGAAAAGTCACCTGCAGGAACCGTTGGGCTAGAACCAATTCCAACTCCATTTGAGTCGTTCTCTGGCACGTTGCTTATTCCATCGCGCTCGATGAAATTTGACACGGAGTTGGAGCCAAATAGCTTCCTCTTTTTGAAAGGATAATCCCTTAGAGACCTTTGGCTCTTGAAAGCAGTCTTCCTGTTGAGATAGTTGCGTCTTTCTACATCTGATGAGATGATTAAACACAGTTACAAGTCTATTGAAGAATTGAATGACTGCATCATTCAATACAAATTACAATTGACGAAAACTCACCAGCCTTATACCGTTGGCCATCCTTCACATCTGGAGTTATTTTACATTCCTTAGAGGCAGGGAACTTCCTAAAATTACGATCTCCAAAATGGGGCAGTGGCTTATAGGCCTTATTTCTGGTGCTAAGTTCATTGCACTCAGATGAGTTTTCATCATAATCTTTAGGAACTAACTTTACATGATCCCGGCTTACCGGGAACGAACCAGAAGGACTATCGTCCTTGCGAAAGGGAAACTTTACACTATTAAATGAATCAACAAAAGTCGGAGGTTTTCTACCCCGATTATCCGGATCCCCTGAACCACATATAGAAGGTTTATTACCTATTGACACATGCCTAGTTTCTGCATAACCAACTTTTCTTAACTGTTTCCTGTTTTCTTCTTCCGATCCAGAATTAGCAGACACCCTAAAGCCCGACAACTCCACATCTACGGAAGGAGAAAAGATTCCAAGGCGGAGCTTGCAATCATCATTTACCAACTGCTCGGCACAGCCCGTCTTGTCTGAGCTATCAGAACCAGAAGATGTTATTCCAGACGCTGGCCCTGACGTTTCATCATTTGGAGCACGCGAGAGTTCATTACTCGGGCAATAATGCGGATCAGGAGCATCTGAAACAAGCTCAGTAATCAGAAATTTTCTCTCATAGCAACCACGACCGAGAGATTTCTGTTCCAAAGGCTTAACATTGTCTTCCTTGTCAATGGGATTTTCAACAGATGCAGGATTATCCTTTCTACCAGATGTATTCGCAGTGTGTGGGGAATGTTCTCCATCCGAGAGTAACTTTCCAGCTACAGTTGCTAATAAGTCGAAGGGGCACATATGACTGTCATCGGCCTTTCTCTTAAACAAGCACCTCTTCTACAACATGCAAACATAATAATAATAATAATACAGGAAACAAACGAATATAAGACAGGAACAAGCAGAAGAGTTAATTATTACTCTGGCTGATCTGGCAGCGCGCGGAGTAGGAGGTACCTGATAGCCATTGAATCCATATTCTAATCTCACCATACCTCAAAACCATACCACAGGGCATTCAGATAACAAGAAAGACCAGATTGTTTAATACTGTTTCCTGCATCAATGTCATAAATAAGAAACATCAGTAAACATCTACAACTGAAGATATCTAATATCTAGATTAAATATATATAACGGTTTCGAGTAGGTCATGCATAACTTAGGATTATCAGCTCTTAGGAAAAAGTGCTAGTCCCACACTACTACTTATTTAGATGGAAAAGTTATCCATAATCTATGAAGAAACCGTTGAAGGGTTCCGTAGTAAACCAATGATATTTGTGAAAAAGCACAGGACAACAAAACAATATGCTACATGCAGGATCATCAGATCATTGAATTGCAGATAAATTTTGAAAAAACATAAAACATTAAACATTTAGGAACGTCAATATAAATTAAAGATGCAAGAAATATTAACTATCTAGTTGCTGAGTAAAAGGATTTCTTTCCAAAAATAAGTCAGTTAGTCTTCTAAACGAATAAATGAATCATAAATAAAGGGTACATAAAACAAAAGGATGTTTGAGAGGGGATAGCAAAGAGAGAAGAAGAGAAACAGAAGCCCATCCCAACTCCCTTCACCTAGAGGATATTTAGAAGTCTCAATAAGACAATAAGCACTGCTATAGCATGGATCACTAGATTTCTCTTAAGAAAAGGATTGCAATTAAACAATTACACGAAACTGATCCCAAATCAGAGAAGACAGATCCAGAAACAGTATCCATACCCTCTGACCAATGGATCAAAACCATAGTCAAAATTCAGAAATAAGACCATTAATTCCTTCTTGAAAACCACCATCTAGATGTTTTGCATGGATAAAACAACCAGATCAAATTCCAGGATTCAAAATGGCGGAGGGCGGAAGTAAATTCCCGAGAATCATAACGAAACCGGTCTTTGTTTGAAAAAAAAATGAAACCGGAATAGTAAGCAAAATAGCCTTTTTGGTTGCGTGATAAAGTGAAAGAAAAATGGGGGAGCATCGGCTGCGGATTATGAAAACAAACCCCAAAATCTCTGATTGTCCTTCCGACTTTCGAAATATTTTTTGTTCAAGAAACAGTGGATCTCAAACACAAGAAATATCTAACTTTACCAATATTCAAACTGATGAACAGCCAAGAATTTTGATCTTCTCACCTTTAAAAGACCGAACTTTCATTCGTGTCACCATGATTTCTGTCGAATCCACACATCGTATGCTTCAAAAAACAGAACTCCACCAGACTTTACCTATACACGCACTGGTAACAACCCAAGATCAGACCTTTTTTCTCATCCCAAACAACAAAGCTTAAATCTTCCGCACACCCAAAACTCCCTTAACCCATTTTACATTCTCGATAAACAAATCTAGAAATCCTTAATAAATAACAGAAATTCCCTCCACTTCTCCTTCTTTATCTCTTTTTCCCATCCCAGTTAAAAAAATGCAATGATAGCCAAAAACCCCGTGAAAAAACCACCCTTTCCTTTCCCAACATTGCTTAAACCCCAACTCTTATACCATTGACCCCTGCTACCGGTCCCATCGGTAGATGCCAAATTCTTCACCGGTTATACAAGGTTCTCGCAGGGAACTGCCTGAAGACCTGTTCTTCTATGGGCCACACTTCACGCCAGATACTGACACGTGGATAGAGGATTGGAATCGTACGGGCGTTCCTCGTTTTACATCATCGAGAAAAACGTTGGGTCACCAAGCGGGGGAATTTTCTTCAAATTTAGTGTTATTTATTTTATCTACCGTTATTCGTATTGTTCGAAAATTGAATTAAATAACTGACGCAAATTCTGCGGGTCTTTACATTTTTAGTATGTGAAACCTTTTCTTCTTACCATTGAAATCCGAGTATTAAGGAGGTCTGTATCGATGTCCCAACGACATTGCAACTAACTTTAGTTGGAGGTTTTTGCCTTAAAATACTTACCAAACTCATGCCGAACCAATAAACATCTGCGGTTTTACTGTAACTCAGCATAAAACTCTCTATAAATATGATTATTCATTATATGCCTGCGAAACAAAAAAATACATTTATAGTATTCTCAATTAATCCAATGGATCGTTTGAATTATTTATTTCGAAGACTCACATGTGTTAAGATCTACTTTCGCATTAATTTCAGTCGGCAAGGGAAGATTCCCCTCAAATATATCCATGCTAAAGAACTGGGATCTGTACTTTCACATACAATATATTTGGTACGAAACATTACACACCCAATAAAGGATCTATTAATACCGTGAGAACACTTTCATTTGCTAAGCAAAAGCATACATCGATCCTCTATGAAGAATTTTTCTTCTCGCTCCAGACTTTAAATTTGAGCAGTTGAATTTTAATTTGATAGTTGAGATCAAAAATATTATTAAGTATATTTTAAATGAGATATTTGATGTGAGTCAATCAAATGAATTCGACATCACAGATTAGAAGTCTAGTAGATGTGTGGATAATAGCAGTTTGGAGTAGAAGAAAACTCATCTGCAAATACTGATTAGTTTATAAATACTCAATAACTCCTATTCCTTACAAAAGTCGTGCCATATTGGATTCGGACCACATCTTGAGTGTGCCATTCGGACATCCATCTATTGTTGCCCTTTTGCCTTTTTTCCTCGGAGTTATCTGCAGACATGGAGAAGACTTCAAAAATTTCCTAAAATAAATGCAGCACATGGGAAATGGAGGGTAGTCGTCGTTAACGAACAACGAAGGGGATAAGGTAGGGCCCATTTCTCCTGCTTTCATTCATTGAAGATATATGGATTAGTAGTAGTAGTAAATTTGATTTGAGTTTCTGGTAAGATGAAACAGTTACTGGTGACAGTTCCAAAGTCAAGGAGGAAGTTGGTTCTTGTCGTGTTCCAAGCAAATGAAGCCTGGAGACCATGTCTATGCAGCAGCACAGGGACCTCAGATCGGCGGTCTAGACGTCCACTTAAGTGCTCTAAGTGGGTGATTATGCGATATTCGAGCAGAGCGAATGACGATTGCGCATTGCCTATCCGGTGCCTAAACAAGTGCCTAAACAGGTTAAACGACTACTTTCTCGAACAGAGCTACGCAGAAACTCCATCATTTCACACAAACAGTACAACTATTGAGCATAATTTGGACATGAGTACAGAAGTATGTCCGAAGGTTTCAAACCAAACATAAAAAGATGGTCATTATCAAAACTAATTGCCCATCTTGATATTTTACAATAATGAGAGACTATGAAAAATAGATTACATCCCTAAGTATGCTCATGAAATGGCTACAAACCAACAGAGGTATTAATTCTACATCACACAGAAAACGTTGTGCACCAAGAGATGCACCTCATTGGGACAGATCAGGGTACTGCCATGGATTGAATTCAATTGACCCAGGATCGCTGGTGTCAATAGCATCTGAGGAATCAATAGCACTACGATGCTCTGTGTACCTGCCGTTGTAACTGTAGATTTCCAAGTCTCCCCATGGCGTAGGTGTAACTTCTTCAGTGAGATCAAACCACTTTGGTCGGAACTGATCTCCTTTGGCTTCCCGGTTTCTCTTCTCAGCTCGCTGTCTTTCCTCCAAACTAGATACACAACACAAACACCAAATACAAATCACACTTTTAAGGTCCATGTGTACGTAAAGGTAAAGAAACATGCCGGACAAGTCAGAACGAAAGAGAGAGGGACCTGCTCTTGGCGGAACCGGCTTTGGACAGATCACCCTTCTCAAGAGCTGATCTATCAGGACGTAAACGTGAATCTGAGGATAACAATTTTTTGGGTGCTGTCTCAAAGCTGTTTAGTTTATGAGCGAAATACGTGAACTGGTATTTGTCGTTCGGTGGGGTTTCTGCAAGGTGCCAGACCTGCAAGAAAATTCTCTTTACTCTGGTTCATATCGTACCTCGTGAACAATAGACCATATACACATCAAATGCAAGGCCTCCTCCGACGAATATAAAAGGAAATCAAGATATCGAGTTCGTCACAGGTATTAAAGTCGGTATATTACAACGCAACACTAAGAAACAAAAGTAGATTATCTGGACACACAGACTTTCAGTAAGGTAAAATATAAGTATCAAGACTAGAGTCACCACATAGATGCCCTAAAAGAAAAGAAAACATCACAGTAAATGTAAAAAGGTTCATGGAAAGGTATCAGTTCCCTTATGCCATTCCCGAGGAGAAAAGGGGTTAACATCTCAGACGAGGCATTGGAGAAATCTCTATAAGATGAATGCTTAGAAATGAATGTTAGAAAGATAGAAATTCACCTCTTTCAGTTCTGTTCCAGGAAGAGGTTCCCCTTCTGAATCACATGGTTGACAGCTCATTGATTCATTCCATTTACCCGTCATCAAGATCTTAGGTTCCTCATCGGCATTATACACATATCCATCCACTTCATATCTATTCGCTCTGCATCCGAATTAGTTTTATAAAGATTAGAAACAGATCCAAATACCTCGATAACCAGATTGGAACATCAGATCAGTAGATGGGCGCATGGAGGACTGGACATGAAAATAAATCCCTCAATGTAACACTGAACATAATAAACCCTCTATTTAACCACATTAGACTACATTACCATGAAATTACCACAGACTAATTAGAAATTTATACCAAAAAGATGAGAAAAACTCTATTAGTATTTCACATGTTTTACTTGTCTCATAAAAATTATAACCCCAAAGGATTTTACCTGCATTTGGTTGTTTTAAAAAGACAATCCCTGCAATTAGTATCTACAAAAATCCATTATCCCCATATTTTCTGGATACAACCCATGAAAAGATAGAAAACAAAACACCAGACACATTATAAGTTCAGACCAACTAACTCTTTCACCACCAAGCTTCGCGAAGAACATAATGGATCATACAGTAAAATAGACTTTCGAATGATGTTAATGAAAAAACAATTTCTATAGAAAGACTATGCTCAGAATAAAGTTATCGAAGGTTCAGCAGGAAAAATACATAAAGAAGAGTTGCGTACCCAAACCAACCACACGGTTGAAAATAAAGCACAACTTTGTCCCCTGTGGTCAAATTTGTCATGATCATTTCTCCAGGTGAATCCACCCAGGTTCGTCCAAAAATCAGGTTGTTAACTTTGGTTGGAGGAGGAACTAAATCCAGGACAACACCATCTCTTTTAAGAGTCACACGTGTTCTACCGAAAGAAAAAGAAAATCATGATTTTCACGGACATTATTATTTGCATGAAATAAAGAGACAACAGTCTGGAGAGGGATTCAAAAAGCAACGGGTGATATATCGTTGACCTTAGACTAACCTTCCAACAGGATAGACATCTAGGGAGTTGCCCAAAAATTTAGTTCTCAACTTAGATGTCACATCATATGTAAAATGCTCATTTTCACCATGACCAGCACTCATTGGAGGATGATGGCTTACCTACAAATTCAAAAGTGATTCAAATTACACATAAAGCATTTTCAGTGAACACTGAAGCAGTCACAGTTTTATTTTTTTAATTCTTTTTAGGCCAAATTTTTGGATAATTGCTCCTCCAAGGTATTGATCCCTAGACCAGATTTATCAAGCACTAATCAAGATTAAATTGGTAGAAATCAATCAAATGATCAATGACTAGTCAGAAATCATAAGGCTAATGCATAACTAATCACCTGCTCTGAAATGAATGACATCCCACGATTGTCAACCAATTCGTAAGTCTCACCAAGAATCGGATTGAAAGGCTTCCAAGTGCGTTGAAAGGCAAAATAGACAGAGATTGCCCATGATGCTGAAAGAAGTGCAGGAAGTTATCAATTGACACATATCAATGAGCTTACATCAAAATAGACTCCTATGTTGTGGTTCTGATACTTACAGGCATATACCATCCTCATGTATGGATCTTCACATTTATCTGCTTGATCCAAAAGGGTTGCGTATTCCATCATCTGTCATAAGAATCAGGCCAATAGAAAAATTGGATGAAAATTGCCAGTGATGGAATCCTGAAAATGAAAGGCTAAGGCACAAACCTCTGCCATCTTCTGAAGCATTGTCACCGGCTCAAATATGAGGACAGGCAAAGTTACCATAGACGTGACGTCCGAACCAATATACTTCTGCATCATTCTCCAGTAACCATCTCGCTCCTTTAAGAAAGCAGGAAATCTGTAAGCACAGAAGACAACGTACCGACACATAGAAAATGCATCCCAGAGGCAATCAAGGGTACAATGATCCAAAAAGTCAGTGAATATGTGAACGAATATAAACTAAGAAACGATAGCAATTAAATTTACCTTTAACGAAGGAAAAACTCTTTGGAAAGTGCACAGCCACTACTTCGAAAATAAAATTCAAAAGAAAGCTAACCTCTTGCTTCCATCTTCCTTTCTGAGCTTCCTCTTCCGCATCTTCTTTTCCTCCTTCAGGATTTATAACCTCCACACCTTTTCCTCCTTCAGGAATTATAACCTCCGCATTTTCTTGCCCAAGAAACCTAGATCGCAATGAAATAAATTCCATAAAAATATGACATCAACAAATAACATCTTCAATAAACATCAACCGAATAAACAAAATAAAAGATAAAGACAATAAATTTGCGGCTGAAGTATACAAAAATGTCATAACATAATCAGTATATCGAACTACCAAAAAGTAATAAGAACTAAGAAACTGAAATCTATGCTCAGCCTGATGCATCTAACGTGGGTCAGTCATTTGTATGCAAATGTTGACACTGGAGATTAAATGCTCGACCGTCTAAAGTTGCAATCTTACTCACGTAATAGTTGAATACATACAACAGTCGTGAAGATGGACAGTGTTTCTGCCTAAGTTCGGATACTTGCTTGCAAAATAAGACACTAAATTGCAACTTTTGCAAGCACTTCAGTAAAGATCGATCGAATATCAGTTATGAACTTCAACACATTGACACTACAGCAGCATAATCCGACCAGCCGCACAGTAACAAAACCGGAATAAAAACAATAAAAAAAACCCACTACTATTAAAATCCTAAACACTTAAAAACAGCATCCGGCATCCAGCCATACCCGTTAACCGATCTATGCATGGCGTTTCCGACCATTGAAAGTCCGGAAGTCATGGCCGCAAATAATCCCCCTTTACTTTGATTTTTCTCCGAACTTCCCATTTTTCTCTTCCTCAAGCAAACAGAAACCCAACAACCGAAATGAAATAGGCAAAACCGAGCAAGGTGGAATCGTATAAAAGCAGCAGCTACAATTGAAATCGGAACCCTAACACGATCAATCAGGAGATCTGTCGAGGAAAGTGCGATTGACAGCAGTCGCACATTATATTCAATCGCATCGTGGAAGAGTCAAGTTTACGTAACGACAGGCGACAGCCAATTAGGGGCAAACATGTAAATACAACTCTTCAGCCAGGATTAGCTGAGTTTTTTCAATTGGGTTGCCTAACAGAGAGCGCGTGGAGATCAAATTAATATTCCGGCGCGTAAGGGTTATTGCCCCATAAGGCTTGTTCCGGGGCCCAAATATTCTTTCAGCCCAAATCAGATGATTATGGATCAGAATAAGGGCATGGGCAAGCTTTAGAATCTTAGCCCAATAAAAAGCCCATCGTTTTCTGCGTAGATGTCCCCACAGCCCAGTGGCCAATGACCACTGGCACTGGCAATTTCTTGTTCCCCTGCAACGAGTAAGAGCTTTCAGCTTCTACCAGGTTTTTTTTTTTAATAGCTTCTACAAGGTAAATCATTCCAGAATTATCTTACTGCAGATGGTTCTAATGGAAATGTCATCACAGAATAATCCGTTCTGAGATGGGCATATTTTTTTTTTATTTGCATTTTCGTTCCTCTTCTACGGTTCTTTATTTTCGATTTTACTATGGTTTAGACTAATGCAAATACTAATAATGAATTTTTACTTGGTCGAGCTTCCGGATTATTATTTGCATGCGAAATTTACTTATTGTAGATGAGTTATGGTTTTCCTCT
The DNA here is from genome assembly GCA_025802335.1 of Pinguicula primuliflora. Classification (NCBI taxonomy): domain Eukaryota; kingdom Viridiplantae; phylum Streptophyta; class Magnoliopsida; order Lamiales; family Lentibulariaceae; genus Pinguicula; species Pinguicula primuliflora. Next base: position 2,184 of record JAOYMZ010041328.1, on the reverse strand, counting down.
TGATGGAACACAATTGTATTGCGGTGTTGTATTTGGTCGATAGGAAGTTACAGTTGTTATTTGTCTAAAGAAAAAAAAAGTTTGGTATTGTGATCCAGGAGAGAAGAACAGAACGTGTATAATTGATTTTAAGTTTTAAATTGTTCCCTGCATCCAGGTTACAGGTACTGTACAATAAGATGTCAGTCTCTTCTGAAGATGAAACCGACATAAGTGACTCCGAATTGGATGAATATGTTGGCAGATGCTATGAACAGTTGTTGGACGGCGCACAAAAGTTAAAGCTCTCAGACAATGCATACCAGTGCCCATACTGCCCTCGGAAGAAGGGAAAATTCTATACTGCACAAGTTTAGCTCTTTGATTTATAGGATTTAATACGGTTTATAGGACTTAGGTTTATATTTAGCTCTTGGTTTATAACATTTAAATAAGATTTTAGATTTTTTTAAAGGCGAAGCCGCTGTAGCATTACTAGTTTAGTGTGTTTTTATTGCACAATTTTTGTGTGATTTTAAAGGACTTTAATCAACATGTTTCTTCCATGCCCAGTGCCGCCTGCCAGAGTACATAAGCTTTTAATGCTAGATATGCAGTGGTTGAATTCAAGAAAGATTGGTCCGGATTTTACAATGCAATCATGTTTGAGAAGGAATTTGAGTCGAAACATCAGCAAAGAAGGATTATCTCTCTGCTACCCGATGGCGAAAATGCATTATATGGTTGGATTGCACGGGAAGAAGATTACAACTCAGATGGTGTCTTAGGTGAGTTTCTTCGCAAGAATGGAGACTTGAAGACCATCAGCCGGTTGGAAGCCGAGGAGAAGCGCAAGAATAGCCTGCTCATTGGTGATTTGACTAACACCATCAACGATCTGAGGGTGCAAATCGAGGAGCTAGAAAGCAACAATCACGAAATCCCTGAGCCCAGCAACTGCTAATATGCATATGACAGCGTAGTGAGATGAGATGAACTGAAGACCTGCTTAACTACATGTAGCTAAGTTTGAACGGTTAGTATTAGTTAGCTGTTGTGTCTATATCTTATCTTACCGAATTCTTTGCGAAAAATGTTTCAATGTAACTTATAGAATGCCTACACAAAAGAAAAGGTTACCTCCAATAGTTATTGAGATAATCCTCTGCATTAGCATGTTTCTATGAGGATCATCTGGAAGAGTTGGGCATGGCCAATAAATTTTCTTTCCAGGTAACATGATTGGAGGAGGTCTTTATTAGAGAATATGTTAGAATAATAAAAATAATAGCTTTGTGAAAATCGTCAAATCAATTTAAGTGCCACAAAGTTATGTTCTATATATTTAGCATCTTATTATAATGTCTTGCACTTTGTACTCGCAGGGTTTGCCGTCCCAAAAGAAGAATATGACAAAGTTAAATTGCATTCGGCCGACAACCTTCAGAACTCAAGAAGAGAACTCAAAGTGCTAACATAAGAAGCAGAATTTCCTTATGCATTTTATACGTAAGATCATAAGCCTTTTTCATACCGTATTTTTTAAACAAATACAAATTTACTCACTAAATCTGTTTTACGTTCATCTATTTAATCTATATTCACTACCGTACGTGAAGGTCTCCTTGCTACATTATAGTTCATGTCTGTTGCATATCCGTCCTCTTATTGACTTAAGGCACCTCGTCCCTGTCTTTATCCATGAGAGTGTAGGCGACCACACACACTTCGTCGAATTGGCCTGTTAAGGGGACACTTTTACTCGACGGATGCGATTTTGAGCACTGGCTTATTGTTGTGGAGAGGCATGCTATGCTTCCGAAACTAAAATGTATGAAAATGAAAAACAATCATATCAAACATTTGCACTTTTGCTCGACGCAACGCACCCTATGCTTGGAAAACAGTTTCTCACATCCAACTCACAGACTGCAACAGTGAATTACGTGTCATCTGGTTACTACAATTGCCAACTATGGAGAGGTTCAGAAAATGCTTCACCATTTTTTTCAAATTCCACAAGAAAAAGGAAGCAACGAGTAAAGGCATAAAAGAGCAAGAGTGATGCAAGTTTAACTTCAAAGGTGATTGATAAACACGGTAATTAGCATTTTTTCCTCGTGATTTAAAGTCTCAAAGATCTTTTCAACTACCGCTTTTGCATGAACTGATCAGCAGCAGATTACTAGAATAGCTTTTTTTTGG